>BDUI01000069.1:292460-361365 GCA_002335545.1 Apodemus speciosus
AGCATCTGAGATTCTTTCTTCTATCTCTTGTATTCTATTGTTGATATTTGCATCTATGGCCCCTGATTTTTTCCCAAGGTTTTCTATCTCTAAAGTTGTCTCCCTTTGTGATTTCTTAGTTGTTTCTACCTCTGTGTTTAGAACCTGGATGGTTTTGCTCAGATCTTTTGCTTGCTTGTTTGTGTTTTCATGTAATTCTTTAAGAGATTTTTGTGTTTCCTCTTTCATGACTTCGGCCTGTTGACCCATGTTCTCCAGTATTTCTTTAAGTGATTTTTGCATTTCCTCCTTATTGGCTTCTATCTTTTGATCCATTTTCAATAGGTTTTTTTGTTTGTTTGGATTTTTGTTGTAAACAATAACAAGGGTTTAGTCTGTTGAGCATTAACCAAGAAACTGTTGATAGCTGCCATCTTCTGTGGGCAGGATCATATTTGCTTAAGTGCGTGGCCTCTGCTAAGGTGAGCATGCTCCAGTGAATGACTCCATACCCATTAGTATGTGGACAGCACAAATTGGAATCAATAGATTACTCTTTAAAAAAAAAAAGAAAACAGAATGGAGAGTGGTTAGAGTGCTTGTCAATCATGGAGACTTTATCACGGATGTATGTGGGTAAATGTAATCAAATTTCATAGTATGAAAATCTCGAAGAACAAATTAAAGCACTTGTGTTTTTGTTTTCTTTTGTTTTGTTTTGTTTTTAAAGGGAAGTATGTAGTTCACTCTTCTGGATGTGAATACCCAGGTTTTTTGTTTGTTTGTTTTGCTTTTTTCAGAAATATTTAATGGATTGCCTTTTCTCAAATATAGGTTTTTGGTATCTCTGTCTAAGACGTGGCTGTAGCTGTGTGGGTTTCCTTCTAGCTCCTCTATTGTACTCTATCTATACACCATTTTCTATGCCAAGAACCATCATGTCTTTGGTACAATGACTTTGGAATATGATGTGAAATAAAAGACTGTGTAGATTAGGATGCTTTGGCTTCCTGGGTATTTTGAGCTTTTGTATGAACACTAAAAAAATTATTTTGCCTCTGTAAAGACTATCATTTAAACTTTTGTAGGGATTTCATTGAATCTGTAGAACTTTTCTGGTTTTATAACATTTTTATGATATTTATTCTGCCAATCTGTTATCATAAGGCATCTTCTCATGTTCTAGAATAAAGAATCTTCATCAATTTCTATCTTCAGTATTTTAAAGTTTTCATTTCACAGGCATTTCCATACCTTGGATAGGTTCATTTCTAGGTCATTTACAACTGTTTCCCTGGTTTCCTTCTCAGAGACCCTAGCAGTCAGGCCTGTGTGCAATTTGCCATCTTCTAAAAGACAAGACTAATATATAATAGTAAATTAACTTCAAAATTTATTTTTGCGATATATTGATTTTTAGCATGTTACATAAGAATGATATAAAATGCTATTAGAGCATCTGTAGGAGGATTTATACTAGAGTAATAATCTGGGTTCTTGACATTATTTAGGTATCTGTAATTTTGATATTTGCTATATGAAATTTACTATACTTTTAATGTTATAAATATTATATGCATATCAAACAATCTGAGTGCTTTTGAAGTTCACAGGTTTTTATTCTGGAGAATTTAAAAATCAAGCTTTTGTTCAATTAATGACTAAAATACAGTTGCTACTTTCAGGCTGATTTTTAGCACTGGCTTGAATGTCTATTTAAAAAGGAACTGCAGAGATTAGGTAACCAATAGGGGGGAGGGGAGGAAATGGCTGTGACAGGTCTGTGCACAGTGCCAGCACCAATTTTTGTGTGTAAGGAACACAAACATGTTTTCATAAGTAGTCTATGAATAAAGTGTGAAATAACACTTCTAGATTTTGTAATCGCTAATTTATTACCATTTCAGTTACAATGCATCTTAATAGATTTGCAAAAGGTTATATACGATGACCAATGTAATTTTAGCTATTTAAATTGTTTAATAGATGAAAATTTTTAATTAGGAATACTGCCATGGCAGAAGATTAGAAAAAAATAACTTCTAACCCTGTGGTACTCTCCCTCTATTCAGATATTTTCTGATAACTGAGACCCATGCTTTTGTGTGGCTGACACTAAGTTTCCTAGAGAGCCTCTGGAGACCTGGTGCTTTCTGTTTGAAAATTAGTTTAAATTTAGATCCAGAACTCTGTAGAGTCATGGAACAGAGCAGCCTATTTGTTGGTAGGACCCCTCAGAGATTAGGCCTTCTCAATGCTCCTCTGACCAGAGACATACCTTATGGAGACAAAGGCATTTTTTTCTTCATCCCATTCACTGCCTCCACTGCACAGTCTTCCCTCATAGGCTCCCTCCTCTCACCCTTCTCCCCTTCTCTGAAAGGATGGGGTCCTCCTGAATATCCCCCCCCCCCACCCTGGTGCATCAAGTCTCTTTAGGGTTTAGGCACTTCCTCTCCCATTGAATCTAGACAAGGCATTCCAGTTAGGGGAATGGACTCCACAGACAGGTAATTGCTTTAGGAATAGTCCCACTCCAGTTGTTGGGGTGGCCACATGAGTACTGAGCTGCACATCTGCTGCATATATGCCTTGGTCTTGGTCTTAGCCCTGTATGCTCTTTGGTTGGTGGTTTAGTATCTGAGAGCCCTTTAAGTACAGGTAAGTTGATTCTATTGGTCTTCTTGTGGATTTTCTATCCCCTTCTGGGGAGGGCAAGTTATTTTTGTAACTTTTTAAACTTGTTCTAAAACTTTCTGCAGCTCACTGCCTGTTTCATACTTCATTTTAACCATATGCTACTTAGTGGACGCTCTGATAGCCATACAGCATTTTACAAGGCATACTTTTCTCTTTGTGAACTTTTTTGTTTGCTTTTTATTTTTCTAGATAGGGTCTCTCTATGTAACCCTGGCTATCCTGGAACTCACTCTGTAGACCAGACTGGCTTCAAACTCAGAAATCCCCTGCCTCTGCCTCCCAAGTGCTGGGATTAAAGGCATGCACCACCACGGCCTGGTTTGTGAACTTTAATATAGTAAGATGGTTGTACATCAAATGATGATGTATAATCTTTATACTAATGATTATAATGAGCTTAAGGTGACATAAAGTGGAAGGGAGAAGGTCCAATGCCCTTTGGAAAGGCAGGGAGTGATTCCAGAAGACGTCATCTAGGCAAAGCTGATGAAGATAAAGATACAATAGGAAACGATTTCCTGTAGGCTCTTCAGCATAAAGATTGAAAATGAAGAATTACTTGGTGTTTTAGCCAAGTCCAGACAGAGTATATCCTACTGTTAATCTCAGGACAGTGTGTGTTTCCTAAAGATGTTTTGATACAAGTATAAACTCATTACAACTCACCCACAATCTTTATAGATATGAAGTATTTAGGATTTTTTTGTTTGTTGTTTGGTTGGCTTGCTTTTGTCTGTGAAGTCCATAAAGTAATAAAGCAATCTTTTTCAGGGTAGCATAGTGAGAAGGCTGTGACTCTTTAGGTTTACACCTCCATGCTCTGTTTGCTACTGACTGCGTGACTAAAGGGCAGCTATTTTAAGTTTCTGAGTTTGAATTACTTTATTACTAAAACGGAGAAAAATAATATATTTTAGAGTTTTCTTGAGGACTAAATGATAAAATCTTTTAAAGATGCTTAGGAAAGCATGAGGCTCAACTGTTTTCCTCAGTATATAGTGGCGACTGTTGGGATGATTGGTCTCAGAAAATACCATGGTAGTTTCCAAAGGACAGATGCAACCAACTGTTTTACCCAGCTATGATTACAATGAGCCACCATAACAGCCAGCTTGGTACTATAACAGTAAGGATGCAGTAGTGGCACTCATATCCTGGTGGTAACAACAGCTCTCTAGTTGGAACATAAGGCATGCCCAACCAAAGGGAAATCATTCTGGGTACTGGAATCCTATCCAACTACTCATGACCTGTGAAGTCATAGACCTTGGAAGAGAAATTGCAATTGTCATGTTACTAAGCCAGCATTTTCCATAACAACACTCTATTTATTCACTATCCACACATAACTGTGGTCTTTACCCCTCATCAAGGAAACATCTCTTTGCAACAGACAGGGACCATTACAAGAAACCACACCCATTCAAAATATAAAAGTATGAAGTCTAGGTCCAGTACATGAACCTATAAAAACAACTTCTGCACCAGAGGCTCAGGGAATATTGAAGGAGATTGGGGAGAAAGACTGGGGAGAGCCAGAGAATCAGAGAGCTTACTAAGGAGTTGTATCTCTTAGTAATGTCAAAAGCTGCAGGCCTAAAGTCTCACCAACATGAATGCCTAAAGTTGAGCTTAAAAATTAAAATCAAAATAGCAAGTCAGAGTACATGGGGAGAAAGCCCATTAGATTTCAATCATGTGCAAAGAAATGCAGGCAACTAAGAATACTGGACATGGTAGAAATGGATCAAGTGGAGGGATGGGGTTGTCATTCCATAGTCAAAAACCCTAACCCAGAATTTTTTCAGTCTGAAAGAACTGCAGGAAGAAAAATGGAGAAGAGTGTAAGGAAAAGGAGGTTCAGTGACAGGCGCAAATTGTGATCCAGCTCAGGGGGAGGCCCCAAGGCCAGGCAATATTACCGATGCTATGGTGTGATTACCAACAGGTGCCTATCATGACTGCCCTCCAAAAGGCCCAACAAGCAGCTGAGAGACTCAGATGCAAATATTTGCATCCAGCCAATGGGCAGAAACTGTTGACACCTGTGGTTGAGTCAGGGAAAAGCTGGAAGAAGCTGAGGAGGAGGGTGAACCTATAGGAAGACAAGCAGTCTCAACTAATCTGGAATCCTGGGATCTCTCAGAAACTGAGCCACCAACCAGGCAGCACACACCAGCTGATATGAGGCCACCCACAAATATACAAATACAGCAGAGGACTTCTGGGTCTGAACTCAGAAAAATGAACCTAACCATAGAGAGACTTGGGCCGCAGGGAGTGGAAAGGTCTGATGGGGTGAGGAGGTAGGGACATCTTCTTGGAGATGGAGGGTATATGAAATATGGAACAGTCAGAGGGTGGACTGGGAGGGGTATAAAGTCTAGACTGTAAAAAAAAGTTTAAAGAGTAAATGCAAATAATAATAAAAATAGAAAAAGAGAAAAAACCCCACACCAGTTGGTTATCTAATATCAAATTTTTAGCCTTGAGAACATACATGCAAATAACATTACAAAGACTGAGAAGGCTGTATTTAGGAATATGTATATACATATACATCATATACATATACATATACATACATGTATATGTTTATTATATATTATATGTACTATATATTATATAATATATATTTATACATATATATGTACCTGTAATCAGGTAACAACATTAAATGAAAAAAGAATTATGAATGGTAGCATCTGGGAAGGTTTGAAGGTATGGGAGAGGAAAATATTATTATATCATGATCTGAAAAACTAATAAAAAACAAAAATATATAAATTGTATTGAGTTTAATGAGTCATACAATCTTGAAAACTTGGCTTGTTGTTTGTAAATTACTGAGACACCCACATTAAGATTCTTGACACCACTTTCCTTTTTTTTTAATAGCAAAAATCTCAAATCTTATCCAACGTATTAGATGCTGCTCATCAATTTATAAAGGAAGTAAATCCACCCAATGAAGGGACCAACCCTGCAGAAGCATCCAGTAAAAGTCAGCAGAAACCCAAAGCCCTCCTTCTTCAGAACAGCTCTGAGGTAAACTGAGGCAGACAAARGAGGATATTTTCTGTCCTACTCGTAGTGACTGCCATTTTTATCTTTTACCACAGATCCACATTTGGAGACATTATTTTATCATGATGTTAGTTAATATTTAATTGTTTTAGTAATTGAATATATTTGGACTATAAAAATAATTCTAAGATTACTTTGATTCCACTGAAAAATTTTCTTTTTGGTGAAAGAGAAAATTGACAATATGACTTTTGTGCATTTGACTATGTCAGGAATTATATGACTATTGGAGAGAAACATTCAAGTAAAATCCAGGATGCAACATAACAATTGTGCATTAGTTAGAACTTGTACACACTCAAAATATAAAAGTTTAGGTCACAGGCAGTTTCAGCAGTGTATAAAGGAAGATGGATACAAAATTCTGGCAGTTATTTAGATTAACTATTGATCACACACTGTGCTACATAAACTTTTATCTGCACACACACAAATGTATATTCATGTTAGGATTATATTTAGGGTTAGGGTTTGTACACGTGTGTCTGTATGCACATATATCTGTGTATAGATAGTGTGGAACATTCATATAGATTATTTCCTTTTACAGAATGGAGTGAATGTGGTAGATTTATTGAGGAGAAGTGAAGCAGGAGAGAAAAAAAATTCTCCCCAAAGTGGGAAGTTTTCAGGGAAAGCATCCCTTTCTATTGACTCTTTGGCAAGAAACAAACTCCACATTCTGACTGATGTTATAATCCTCTTTCCCTGTGTGGTACTGGTCTTTTTGCAGTAGCTGATTGAGTTACTTGCCTAGTCACAAAGCTTTGTTACTTGAGAATTAAGTGTGGGTTGAACTGAAGTCTCTTCACCTTTGAATATGTAGATGAGTGTTCAATTCCAGCATGATTTCTTCCTGCATAGGAGCTAGGTTGGTTTGAATGTACCCAAACAGTGGCGATGTTTACATGTATTTTTTTCACAGACCCACAGAAAATGAACTGTGAACCATCACTGGATGAATTATAGTATATTCTGATGGCTACTCTCCCATTATCATCTCTCCCCAACTTCTGTACATTTCCTACCACATCCAATTTTATGCCTTTTTTCTCTCCTTCCCTAGAGAATATGCAGGCCAATAAAAAACAAACAAACAAACAAACAAACAAACAAAAAACAGAAAAGACAAAGCAAGTAGACAAAAAGAGAAGGAAAAACAAAAAGCAGAAAAAAGTTAAGAATTGGGAGTCAAAACATGTCATTGGAAATCAATATTAGATGGAAATGACTATGTCTGACAGAAGTTTGTGCAGAGCTACCAATAGATTTGACAGTAGCCCTAGTTGTTTGGAAGTTTGCATGAAGCCCTCTTGACAAGCATCCTCCTGGCCCAGGAGGTTTCACTTGGGTGCCAAGAGAGAACCAATTGGGGTTTTGTCTCCTCTGTTATTTGGTGATTCCATTTAGAGTTAATTGATGAATGTATACATTTTAAGAAGCATCTACTGTTTTAGGTTTCCCTAGGACTCCTCAAATGGCCCCTCTTGCTAACTGACTCTCCCCTTCTTTCCCCTTTACACTATTTAACCTTCCATTTCTAGTCCCTTCCTATTTTCTAAGACTGCATTCTATTTTTCATACCTTAGTACTTCCTTCTCTGCCCCATAGTCCTTTACTAAATATTTAACTTCTGTGGTTAAGTAGATAATAGCATGCTTATTGATGGCTTAAAAGAGATCATCCATGTGTAACAGAATACACATTTGTCGTTTGGTGTCTTGGTAATCTCGCTCAGTAGAATTTTTTTTCGAGCTCCATCCATTTATCTGTGAATTTAATGATTCATTATTTGAACAGCTGACTAATTTTCCACTGTATTAGCATAAATGTGTATGTCATTTTCAGTATTCATTCATCTATTGATAGACATCTAGACTGTTTCCAATTTCTGACTGTTTGAGTAAAGCAGCAATAAACATGGTCGAACAAGTGTCTCAATTGTAGAATGAAGCATATTTTGGTTTATGTCCAAGGGTGTTATAGCTGGATCTTGAGGTAGATTGATTTCCATCTTTCCGAGGAAATGCCATGCAATTTCCATAACATCTGTATGAGTTTCCACTGTCACCAGCAATGGATGCATCTTCCCTTTTTCTCACATCCTCACCAGCATAAACTGTCACTTGTTTTATTGATTTCAATCTTCTGACTTTATAAGATGAAATCTCAAAGTAGTTTGGGTTTGCATTCCCTTGATGACTTGGAATGTTAAACTTCAAGTTTTTCAGCCATTTGTATATTCCATCTTTTAAGAGTTCTTTATAAACTAGAACCCTATTAGTACTATTAGTATAGGTTATTATTTTTCTTGATGTTCAATTCGTAAAATTCTTTATATATTTTAGATATTGTCCTTCTATAGGATGTATGATTGATAAAAAGCCTTTCCCATTCTTTAGCCTGCCTATTTGTCTGAGTGACAGCATTTTTTTGTTTGTCTATTTTTATTGTCACACAAAAAAAATCTCATTGTTATTAGGTTCCATTTAAAGATTCTTGATCTTAGGGCCTTCCACTATTAGTGTCTTGCTCAGAGAGTCTGTGCCAATGAACTCAAGGCTTTTTCTTGTATTCTTTTCTGTCAGATTCAGGTATCTGTCCTTATGTTGAGGTTCTTGATTTATTAGGGCAAATTTTGTGCATTGTAATAAATATTGGTCTATTTAGAATTGTACACATGCAGCCATCCACTTTTACCAATATCATTTATGAAGATTCCATATTTAGTGTACGTTTCTAGCTTCTTCATAAAAAAAATTAGGTGTCCTAGGTATATGAAATTACTGTGTCATCAGTTTATTCTAAAAACGAACCTGTATGTTTTATACCATTACCGTATTGCTTTTATTACTGTACCTCAGCAGTAGAGTTTGAGAGATCTTGGATGCTAATACCTCTAGGAATTCTTTTATTAGTCAGGTTGGTTTTTTTTTTTTTTTTTTTTTTTTTGGTTTTGTTTTGTTTGTTTGTTTTTATATCCTTGGGTTTTTTGTGGATGTTTCCATATGAAACTGAAAACTGTTCTTTCAAGTTCAGTGAAGAATTGTGTAAAAATTTTGAGGGGGATTATATTGACTCTGTAGATTGCCTTCAGTAGGATGGACATTTTTAATATATTAATCTTACTGATTTATGAGAATAGATGATCTTTCCATCTTCTCATATCTTCTTCAATGTCTTACAGTTATAATACACAAACTTACTCAGTTAGAATTACTACCAAATACATCAAATCACAGCAGGAATAAGCTCATCTTCTCCCAGTGAGGTCCAGCAAGGCAGCCCAACTAGGGGAAAGGGATGGAAAGATAGGCAATAGAGTCAGAGACAATCTCCACTCCAATTATTAGGGAATCCACATGAAGATCAAGTAGTACAAATGCTACATATGTGTAGGGGATCTAGGTCCAGCTCATATATGTTCTTTGGTTGGTGGTTCAGTCTTTGTGATCTTCTACTGGTCCAGGTAAGCTTATTCTGTAGGTCCTCTCATGGTGTACTTGATGAGTTGATTGATATTTATTTGTTTTGTAAGTATTTTTTTTAAAGATTTTTTGTTCATAAGGAAAATTGGTTTGCAAATCTTTTTCTTTGTTAGGTCTTTATATGGTTATAAAGGTATCAGAGTAGTTGTGGCCTCATAAAAAGAATTAGGCAGTTTTTCCTCCCTATATTGTGAAACAATTTGAGGAGTATTAGTATTAATTCTTTTTTGAAAGTCCGATAGAATTCTTTGCTGAAACCGCTTAACACTGATCTTCTTGAGATTAGGAAGCTTCTAATGGCTACCTTTATTTAGGTGGGGATTATGAGTCTGTTGAAATCACTCATTTGGTCTTGATTTAACTTTGCAAGTTCATATACATCAGAAAATTATCTATTTCTTTTAGCTATTCCAACTTGGCAGAGTGCAGATTTTTAAAGCATGTCCTTCTCTCTSAATTTCCTTAGTGTCTGTTGTTATGTCTACCTTTTCATTACTATATTATTAACTTGGATCTTCTTTCTATTTTGTTTAGTTAACTTATCTAAGGGTTTATGAATGTTAATGATTTTCCCAAAGAACCAACACTTTGGGTTGCATTGTTTTCTCTACGTTGATAAAATTGATTGACCATTTTTACTTTCTTGTTAAGGGAAGCTACCATATTCTCTATTTTTTGTTTATTTTATTAGATAATTTTTTAATTTACATTTCAAATGTTATCCTCTTTTCTGGTTTCCCCTCCAAAACCCCCCTATACCTTCCACCCTCCCACTGCTCACCAACCCACCCACTCACCCACACACTCCTGCTTCCCTGTTCTGGTATTCTTCTACATTGGGTCATTAAGCCTTCACAGGACCAAGGGCCTCTCCTCCCACTGATGTTTGACAAGGCCATCCGCTGCTACATATGCAGCTGGAGACATGCACTCTTTGATTGGTGGTTTAGTCCCTGGGAGCTCTGGGGGTACTGGTTGATTCACATTGTCGTTCCTCCAATGGGGCTGCAAACCATTTCAGCTCCTTGGGTCCTTTCTCTAGCTCCTCCTTTGGGTACTGTGTTAGTCAGTGTTTCTATTTCTGCACAAAACATCATGACCAAGAAGCAAGTTGATCATCATATGGCTGTTGATCACCAGTGGAAGTCAGGACTGGAACTCAAGCAGGTCAGGAAGCAGGAGCTGATTCAGAGGCCATGGAGGGATGTTTTTTACTTGATTGCTTCCCATGACTTGCTCAGCTTGCTTTCCCATAAAACCCCAACAGCTCCCAAATGGCACCACCAACAATGGGGTCACTAACTGAGAAAATGCCTTACAGCTGGATCTCATGGAGGCATTTCTTCAAGGGAGGCTCCTTCTCAGGGATAACTTCAGCTTGTGTTAAGTTGACACACAAATCTAGGCAGTACAGAGACCCTGTGCTCAGTTCAATAGTTGGATGAGAGCAACCACCTCTGTTTTTGTCAGGCACTGGCAGAACTTCTCAGGAGACAGCTATATCAGGCTCCTGTCAGCAAGTACTTGTTGGCATCCACCATAGTGTCTGGGTTTAGTAACTGCATATGGCATGGATCTCCAGGAGGGGCAGTCTCTGAATGGCCTTTTCTTCAGTCTATACTCTACACTTTGTCTCTGTATCTCCTCCCATGGGTATTTTGTTCCCCCTTCTAAGAAGGACGGAAGTGTCCACACATTGGTCTTCCTTCTTCTTGAGCTTCATGTGGTCTGTGAATTTTATCTTGGTTATTCTGAGCTTCTGGGCTAATATCTACTTATCAGTGAGTGCATACCATATATGTTCTTTTGTGATTGGGTTACTTCACTCTGGATGATATTTTCTAGTTCCATCCATTTATTTGCCTAAGAATTTCATGAATTCATTGTTTTTAATAGCTGAGTAGTACTCCATTGTGTAAATGTACCACATTTTCTGTATCCAATCCTCTGTTGAGGGACATCTCTGTTCTTTCCCGCTTCTGGCTATTATAAATAAGGCTGCTATGAACATATTGGAGCATGTGTCCTTATTACATATAGGAGAATCTTCTGGGTATATACCTAGGAGTGGTATGGCAGGGTCCTCGGTTAGTGCTATGTCCAATTTTTCGAGGAACCACCAAACTGATTTCCAGAGTGATTGTACCAACTTGCCATCCCAAAATCAATGGAGTTGTGTTCCCCTTTCTCCACATCCTCACCAGCACCTGCTGTCTCCTGACTTTTTTATCCCAGCCATTCTGACTGGTGTGAGGGGTAATCTCAAGGTTCTTTTGATTTGCATTTCCCTGATAATTAAGGATATTGAACATTTCTTTAGGAGCTTCTCAGCAATTCTGTATTCCTCAGTTGAGAATTCTTTGTTTAGCTCTGTACCCCATTTTTAAATGGTGTCATTTGGTTTTCTGGAATAACTTCTTGAGTTCTTTGTGCATATTGGATATTAGCCCTTTGTTTGTTGTGGGTTGGTAAAGATCTTTTCCCAATTTGTTGGTTGCCATTTTGTCCTATTAATAGTGTTCTTTGTCTTATAGAAGCTTTGCAATTTTATGAGGTCCCATTCGTCAATTCTTTATCTTAGAGCATAAGCTATTTGTGTTCTGCTCAGGAGATTTTCCCCTGTGCCCATGTGCTTGATGCTCTTCCCTACTTTCTTTTCTATTAGTTTCAGTGTATCTGGTTTTATGTGAAGGTCCTTGATCCAATTGGACTTGAACTTTCTACAAAGAGATAAGAACGAATGGATTTGCATTCTTCTATGTGCTAACCTCTAGTTGAACCAGCACCATTTGTTGAAAATGTTATCTTTTTCCACTGAATGGTTTTAGCTACTTTGTCAATGATCAAATTACCATAGGTGTGTGTATTCATTTCCAGTTCTTCCATTTTACTCCATTGATCTACCTGTATGTCATTGTATCAATATCATGCAATTTAGTCACAATTGCTTTGTAGTACAGCTTGAGGTCAGGGATGGTGATTCTGCCAGAAGTTCTTCTATTGTTGAGAATAGTTTTCACTATACTGGGTTTTTGATTATTCTTGATGAGTTTGCAAATTGTTCTCTAAATCTATGAAGAATTAAGTTGGAAATTTGATGTAGTAATGAAATGATATAAAACAGTTTTCACCCAAGATTTATTCTATGGGGTCTGTAGAATAAACTGTTTCAGAAATAACCTAAAGAGAAAACAAACAAGCAAGTAAAGAGAAAAAAGGCCAAGAATAGCTAGTTATTTTCACTATTCCCACTGTAGAACTGTGTAAGATGATAATATTGGAGAAATTGAATGGCGTGAGCAAAATGGCTGTGAAAATCTATGCAAAGAACTCACAACTAGTATAAAGTCTTGATGAGGAAATGTTCATAACAGTTCTCAGTTATCCAAGATCCTAAGGTTAGCTGGAACAGTGAATGAAAAAGAGATGAGGAGGTGAGTGTATTGGACAAGGAAGGAGAATGGTCTTCAGAAGCTTTGTAGATACTGATAGAACCAGCATCATTTGTTGAAAATGCTATCTTTTTTTCCACTGGATGGTTTTGTATTTCAGGGGATCAAAAGATTTTCCATACACTGGCAGCATAAGGTTTATATACATAAAATTACACACATATACATCTATACTTATGTCAACTGGTATGATTTCATGCCTATAATCCTGTAAGTCAGGAGTCCAAAGTAGATACATCTCAAGTTCAAGACCAGTCTTGACTACATAGAGAATGAGATGCTATCTCCTAACAGACAACTGCTGTAATGTGGGAAGGTTGCAAGTAGCAAAGGATCAGGGAAGGAGAAAAGATAGATTATATGCCCATAACCAGAACATCTGTAGAGGGGATGAGCAGGGATAAAATGAAGTCATTGRATTTTCTTAGTGTTAACTTCTGTGTAGACCATTTATAACTGCTAATAAAGTTTTAAGGAAAACAATAGAGTATTTAAATGTGTATTATATTAAAATATATTCATCTGAGTTTAATGCATCCTTTTTTCACATCCTTATAAGATGCAGGAAATTTAATGAACAAGTCTTTGCTACATTTTTAACTGGTTAGGTAGAAACTAGAGCCACAGAAGGAGGAGAAGGTGAAAACCCACGGTGCAAGGCCATGTGGGAAATGCCTTTTGATGAAGAAGCATCTGCCCAGTCCTTCCAAGAAGCCTTAACAGAATGGAGAGCTGGTCATAAGGAGGAAAACAAGGAGGAGGAAGCACATGCAAAAAAACCAGGTATGGACATTGCTCAGATAATCATTTCACAAAATAAAGGTGTGTTCATTTCTTTTCACTCCTGACAATACAAATGCAATGCTTGAAAACAATAAAGAGCAATTTGCTACAGCTTCTCAGGGGAGCTTTATGTACACACTAGGCAGTCAGTGGTGAGTTGTTGAATATTTATAATGCACGAAGTTGATCATGGGAGGCTATTTACCTTGTTTTTATGTAAATTCAGATCATGGGATGAATGGAACACTGAAGGCTAAACTTTTCTTTTCCTACAAGGAAACACTGGTTAGACAACTATTTCATTTGAGATCTACTGTTGCAATGTATCAGGTTGACAGAATCTATGGGGCAGGTAAGCAAAGGACACTTTGTATGCCTTAGATCAGTAAGTTTCTTTTCAGTGTGGAAGAATCTCCAACAAAGCAACCTAAAGGAGAATTAATTTTGGCTCACAGTTGGAGACAATACAGCCCATCAATGTAGGAGAAATACAGCAGCAGGTGGCTCCAAAGTAGCAGGAGCAGATGGCTGGACTCCTCATTTCTTACATCACTGTAAAACAAGCATAAGAGCCAAGACAGGAAGTAGGTGCTAGTATAAACCACACAGCATGCCTTCCTGAGAATAACTTCTGGTGAGACCTCAGTCTCCCAAACTGCACTGCCTCCAAAACAGCACCATTTATAAAAGCTATTTCTCTGCAAGACTTTAGTCTCACTTTTTGGTTCAAATAAAAATATTGGGTTTCTTTCAGACATATCCATACAAACTGTGATGGCTAGTTTTTGTGTCAAATTGACACATACCATAATTTTTTGAGAGGAAAAATAATCTCAGTTGAGCAAATGCTTCCATTAGATTGACCTGTAAGGCAAGTGTACAGGGCATTTATTAAATTATTGATTGATCTAGGAAGGTTCAGCCTATTGTGAATGGGGCTATGTTTAAGATGGTTCTATCCAAAGGCTGAGCAAGTCACAGGGAACAAACAATTCAGCAATATTCTTTCATGGCCTTTTCATCAGTTCAGGTTTCCAGGTTCCTTTCCTCTTAGTGTTCTTTCTCTGACTTCCTTCAAATATCAATAGTAAAGTGTAAGTGAAATAAACTGTTTCCACTACAACTCACTTTTGATCATGGGGTTTCACCATGCAATAGTAACCCTAGAACAGCCTGGATGAGAGCAGAACTTAATCATGCTATACAGTGAAACAAAAGGCAATGCTTAGAACTTCAGAAACATTGTTTAATTTTAACTTTGAGTTTATAATGGTTTATTGCACATGAAGTGAAAGATGAAGCCTTGTTTTAATTTTTTCTTATATTGGGTACATTGGAAATATGGATGTGATATTGACTTATTTCCTTAGACATAAATACGGAAAGTATCTTACACTGCAAATCTTAGAATTTGGGGAATTATGAAAACATTGTCATCAATCCTCAATCAGTGCAAAATCCAGTGTTCAAAGATGATTCAGAGCATCATAAATTTTATCAGACTAACCACAGTTGCTTTTTAGATGGTATGGTTTTAACTGAAAAGGTACCACAGCATTTACAAATGAAGAGACACCCTTGATCTACTACAGAACTTGATAAACATTTGTTGCAAGCAAGTTCATGTAGCTGGTCTTCTAAATAGAGAATGAAAAAAGTCAGAGACAACACATGAATGAATGAGTTTCTGTGCTGCAATAAAACCTTATATTCATGAACACAAATTCAATGATAGAAAAAGAACATGTCACATTTAGACTACTAGCTCTAGTGGGGGTAATTCTTGACTCGGTAAGTGCATTTTTTTCTCTCTGTCACTAGATATGATAAGAAATAGAGGTATAATTCATGCTTTGACTCCATGAGCTGTATGAGTTCTGCTCACATCCAGTAATTTTTAAGGTTACTATTACTGCAATAAAACACCATGACCAAAAGTAAGTTGGAGTGGAAAGGGTTTATTTCTCTTACACTTAACTGTTTATTATTGAAGGAAGTCAGGGCTAGGATATTCCTTCACCATCTAATTACACTATCGCTCAGGCTTTGTAGCATTGTGAAGACTGCATACCTGGCTTTCCTTCTATCTACCAATAGCTGGTGATTGGCCATTATATAGACATCATTAGGGTAATTTGGTGATACATAGAATTGTTATAGTGAACATTTTTTTTTTATCATGAAAGCCACAGTGATTTATCCTCATGGGAAAATACATATTTCAGATATAGATCTTTTATTCTGCCTATAGTGAATGTCCTATGTAATCCTTATTTATTACAGCAGCTATATCCATGGAATTCATTTTTCTTACCATGTGCCACATTTTCTAGAAATCCATATCTTAATATTTCCCTGCAACAATTGACACAAGGTACAAAATGATCCTCATTAGGACACAGTATCTCACAAGTTTGGGTACTTTTCCTTCAGGCTACTGTTATGATTTATGAAACTCCTGTCATGTTTCCACTATAATAGGAAGAACAAACTACACTCTGATATTTTGGAACTTTTCATCACTAAAGTGTGAGAAGGGGTCACTTCTCTGCCTTTGTTAGAGCACAGTTACAGAAGTAATTCTGCCTTTGCTATACCACAAAGATGAGACTGATTGGAACCTACAGATAAATGGTGGCATGTTTCAGTTGTCTTCTGTCTAATATTGTTTTCAAAGATGAATTGGAATCCCAATGAATAAAGGGACTATATGGCTTTACAGAGTTTAAGGAAGAAAATATATTTAACTGAGAGTTTTGAAAAGAGAAATTGTTTTTATTTTCTGTTTGATTTTCATTTTCAGTTCTACTGTGATGTTCCAGCAAAGACTAAGGTGCATTTAGAATGGGTAGTTGGGGAAAGATGCTATGATAATCTAATGGAATTTTGGAAACAAAAGTTATAATGTTTTGTATGGAGTGGCTGTTTATCCCTTATTCTCATTTTTCCTCACAATGAAGCTCCTGTGTGGAAATAGTCATAATAAGAACTGTTTTGATATATTTAATTTTGATTGACTATAGAAAATTAAATATTTTGTTAGTAATAAGATATGTGGTTGTAAATATTTTAATTTCATATTAGCTTTTATAGTCTATATTAAAATGGTTATAACAGAAAGATTGTAAATTTTATACAGCTCTTGGAGAAAAAAAATCTGTGATTCTCCCATTTCATATGACTGCTCTCTGTTTTCTCCAGCTTCTCCAGGTTCTCACTGAACCGTGTTTTATCTTTTTGAATTACCTTGGTTTCCCTGAAATTTATTCAAAATATATTCTTATTGTGCAACTATTTCATGTGTGTGAGTATGGAATTATGTTACTTATATTCTTTTATATCTCATATGATCCAGTATTATTTATGTGGGATTCATGCATGAAAATGTGTATGGTTTTAATTCACCTGCTTTCAATGTTTGCTTAATCTCTTATTCTGTGAATGTGCCACTATTTCTCATTTTAAATGTTGATCTTTTTCTTTAATTTATTTCTCATTTTGAGTATGTCAAGCAATACTACTATACATGTTTTTGTATAGGTCTTGAAATATGTCCTATACACATTTCCAATGGTGTCATTACTTGAGAATAAATAGCTGATATGTCAGGAATATATGTCCTCAGCTAAACTAGATAAAGATGAATTATTAAGAAAAGTATTTTTTAACATTTTATACTCCATCAGAAGTATATAAGAGTTTTCTGTTGATTCAGTTGTCACCAACACTTAATATTTTCAGGCTCTTAAGATTTTGCTCAAATAATGGAGATAGGTCCTTAATATAGGCACCTTTTGTTATAAATTACATTAAGGATCCTTGTGTTCTGTGACCATTTAGCAGAGCAGTGTGCTTTTAGTTTCCCAGTTCTCTTGATATTTTTATCACTTATTTCAACCTTAATTCATTTTAGTCAACAAGAGACTTCTTTTCTTAGGTGTGAATGTTAGGTGCTTTAGCTGGCCAGAGGCCACTAAAGCTCTTCACTGACCTCCCTGCTGACATTCTCCCACTGGCTTGCGGGGTTTCCTCTACTCTGGTCTCCTGGGTGTTCCTCAGATTCTTTAGGCATCCATTTACTTTAGGATTTTGTGCTGCATGTTGAGAAAAATGACCACGTTCTCAAAAGAAGGAGTGGTAGAGAATTTGAAGCAAATTCTCAGAAGAGAAGGTTGTTGAGCTAGAAGCAATATGGTAAATAAAGTCCTATTGGTAGCTCATGAAGTCTTTCTGTCTATAAGCCAACAAGCTCGTCGTGCATGTTTATGCCCTTCAATTGATGAGCAAGGGTCTTGCTGAATGTATACTGAAGATTCTTCTCCTAGCAGATGTTTGGATCAGTTATCAAAGACTCTGATAAGCACATGAATGTTGCATGTAATTTAAAAAAAAAATCATGCTTTCTCTGGAATTCTTCCCACACTGCAGGCTAGGCTCCAAGAGGAGCTGCCGCTGGTCTAACTCAGCTCTGCGGAGGGTCAGCTTGCTGTTTTTGTGATCACTCTACCAGCCCCTCAAGGCTAATTTTGCCAAGCCTCCAACATCTGTACCAGCTGCCCTTTCTCCTCCTGTTCACTTTAGCTCTGCAGGTAGAAAACAGTAGACAGTTTTATTATTTAAAAACTAGCCAGCTAACTCAGTGGCTGGTGAAAAATTTCCTGTCATAATCCTATTAGCTAGCTCCCGCCAACCTCCTTAGCTCCTGCTCCTATAGGCTACAAACTCTAGGTGCCCCGAGACCCATATAACTGAAGCTTTCTCCTTGTCCCAAAGCCTGGCCCAAATTCCCCTTTCTCTACTTCCCTTCTCTTCTCCTGGGAACCAGAAATCCTACCGGTTTCTTTTTGCCCATCAATTGGCTTCTGCCTTTTGACACAATCAAGAACCAATTAGGGAAACCACATCCCCCTCTACATATCACCATTTTTTTTTGTCCAAACAAACAAACAAACAAACAAACATCTTCTCCCACATATAAAGTGAACAAAACCATAACAATTAAGTAAATTGCACAGTATGAGGTACAAATGACATTTAGTCTACCAATTTGCTAATTACCATATTTACTAACTAAAAAATAAATTATGATTCTATCCCTGGATTATGTTTAGAATCTTAGCCTGTAGCATCATTTGAAAATCATGTCATCTACTCTATAAACTGTGTTAAGCAACTTGAGTTTGATTGTGAGACTTAAACTAGTCTTCAACACGATCAGAAAACTAAGAACAACTAAATATTATCTGAAAATATAGGAAGCACAAAGCATAGGTTTCACAATTTAACCTTTTATAGAAATAGCTGACTCCCTGTACAGTCCCCCATTTCTCAAAATGCTGGAGCATCATTAGTCTATAGCCTTTTGGCCCAGGATATTCTGACAGACCTATAAAACAGAAATTTGAAGGACCATTGACCCTGTGTCAAATACTTACTGCAAAGTAAGCAGTTGACTATTCTGTAAAATGTGTCTTTTTGGAGGGGGTGATGGTGGGGGTGGGTAGCAATGAAATGGGCAACTTCTGCCTAGTGGCTGCCTTGCCATGAAAACTTTACCTGGGGGTAAAGATGTTCAAATTTTCTTTGAACCAAGAAGGGGGTGTTGTCAGGAGCAGACATGTCTCTGTCTCTAGTCAAATGATTCTTTTTTTAAACTTTTTTATTAGATATTTTCTTTCTTTACATTTCAAATGTTATTCCCTTTCCTGGTTTCCTCTCTGAAAACGCTCTATCCCATTGCCCCCTCACCCTGCTCACCAACCCACCCACTAACCCACTTACTCCTGCTTCCCTATCCTGGTATTCCCCTATACTTCTAGCCTTCTCAGGGCCAACATCCCTTTGATGTTGAGATGCCCTTAGCTGTCATATTTTGTGGAATTTTGATGGCTTTGAAGACTATCTTTTAAACAAGGTAATTAGGGAAACAACACCTCCTTCTACACAGGAAGACCAGGTCTCACCTTTATTTTCTGATTGTGCTATTGGTGAATGGAGAAAAGTTAAAGTTTTGTTGTTTTAGTCCTTTTCAGGAGCCATAATGGAACAAGCTAATAACTAGCAGGTGATCATCCTGAAATGGCCTGCTTTGGATTATTATATAATTTTTGACATGTGTGCCCTTATTAAGCAAGGTTGTAAGAGATTCATTTTAGTAAAGATTCTTGCTTTAATATGCTTTTGCTGTTATTATTAAACATATATAACAGTCACTAAGTAATAGCATATTCCTTTGGAGAAATTTTTGCAGATCTATGAAGATGTACTGTATTGTAGTGATGCTATATAGATCAATAGGTGACTTCTTAAGTCTTAATCCTATAAGAATTCCTAAAATGATATCTGTGATTATTAAGCTCTTTTATAGTGAGACTGTTATTAGATCCTTTTTCTGATAGTCAAAATGCAATGATAACTCTGCCAGTCTCCCAAGTGTCACCAGTTAATTACTTAGATGGTAACCAGACTATTTCCTACTCAGAGCATAGTCCAAGAGGTTGTAAAACAATTAACCAAAGGTCATAAAAAGGGAACTAATGGCTTATTATAGGTATTAGCACAGAAAATTAAATATTGACTAGGTTTATGTATATAAAACTTCACTAATAACTTAAATAACTTAATAGCTAAGGTTTTACATCTTCAGAGAATCTGTGAAGTGGAGATAGGTGATGGATTTTTAGCCAGAGAATTACTCCTAATGGAAATGTATGCGACATTTCATGTATGTAAACATTCTCTGTTGTAAACTTCTAATACAATTTATGATTTGATTTTTTTGTGTGAACTTGTGATGAACTTTGTAACATGTGATCCTGTATTTCTGAAAGTTGTATAACTACTGAGGACAAAGAGGAGAGAGAGAGAGAGAGAGAGAGAGAGAGAGAGAGAGAGAGGGAGAGAAAGGAAATTTTTGCCTTTTTCCATTTAGAGTAGAAGTTTTTCCCCCTTTCCCACTTAGAAGAATTTTTCCATTCCCCACTTAGGATCTTTCTGCTTTTCCCCTTAGATAGCTTTCACTGGAAACTTTTTACAACTTCGTAATAAACTCTGTAACCACTTCTCTAAGTGTCCCACTTTCTACCTGCAACTTCTGATTAGCTGGCTGAAAGTTAGAGCCTAGCAGTTCCTGCTGAACCAGAAAGAAGGCCACATTGCTTAATCCACCCCTGTTAGGCTACAGGTGTTAATCACCTAAGCCAGCAGCAGTCTTTCACCCTCAGAGTAAGGATGTTTTTAGAACATTTTAGAAGATATCATCAGCATTTCAGTATAGTCAGAGATCTGGAAAGCCCTGAGACCCTCAGACTTTAAAGCCATCACCAGAGTCCCACTACTCTGTGTCCCTTCTAGCCTGGAGAGGGTAGTGGTAGGGAGTGTTGAGGCAAGTCCTGTACTTCTCACATCTTTATCCAGATTTGAGAGTCAAGTACAGTACTCAAGTACAGTGCCTGTTTGCTGCTTCCTCTCTTGAAAACAAAGCAAAGCAAAGCAAAGCAAAGCAAAACAAAACAACCTAGTTTGCCCTTCCTTCCTCTACCTCTTAGCTTTTCTGCTCCAATTCTTTTACTTCAGCTCCACCTCTTGCCCCTCCCTTCATGGTCATATTCACAATCCACACTCATAGTCTTAGCTCTTTCTCTTCTTTTATGTAACAGATAACGGTGGTTTTTACTCTCCAAACTTTTGCTACATCTTTTACTCAATACTCTTGGGCTGATGGGAACTGAGTTCCTCCATGGATTTATTTAGCTGCTGGCATTTGGCTATTGCTGAATGCTAATCATTAAAGTCTGCAATATGAGGTTAGGACCAGCTTGGTGTTAGAATTCCTAAGCCATCAACGGGGGGGGGGGTGGGGGGGGTGGTGGGGTGGGGTGGGGTACACATGGCTGAATATGCAGCAGAGGATTGGCTTGTCAGGCATCCATGGGAGAAGTCCTTGGTGCTAAGAAGGCTCCATAGATGCTCCAATGTAGGGGCATTCAGGGTGGGGAGGTGGAAGTGGGGTGGGTGGACGAACACCCCCATAGAAGCAGAGAGTGTTCCATCCCCCCACAGGAGGATGGGATAGGGGCTATCTGGGAGGGGGGAAACTGGGAAAGGGGTAACATTTGAAATGTAAATAAAGAATATATCCAAGAAAAAATGTTTTTAAGCTTTACTAATTCCCTTTTCTATTTTTCTTGGAACATTTTATTCTGGTGATGTTTACAATCTAGAGGGCAGTAATGGGAGCTGAGAGTGGTTACCACTCTGGGATTCATAGGCTCTCTATAACCCAAAGCTTGATCACTTTCAGATAGCTCTGAGTAGGATTCTTTCCTTTTTAGTTTGTAGTGTTTCAGAAATAGTAGCATTTGGGAGTAAATGATGTCAAGGGTAAACGTTTATGGGGTTAATGTTCTCATTATGAATGATATAAAAGTCATTATAAATTATTTATTTTCTATTTCCTATAATGTGTGAATATTCTTAGAAATGGCTGTAATTATGCACCTTTGGTGTGTGTGTGTGTGTGTGTGTGTGTGTGTGTGTGTGTGTATGTGTGTGTGTGTGTGTGTGTGTGTGTGCTGAGTGTGCAGGATGTATAGGCACTCTGTATTTATCCTTCTCATTTAAGATAATGCTGCACTTGAAAAATTTGACTCATAAAAATCATTTTATTTCAAGAGATTTTGAAGAAATTGTCCACAGAATCCTTTATTAAAAGCAATTTAAAAAAAACCTTTAGAATTATTTATATCGTAGACATGGTGTATTATATTAATATCATATCATAACATGATAAAAATTACATTTACAGGGATAAATGCCAAAGAACTAGTCTCCATAAACAATTGGCACTTTTCTTTGTCTAAGGAGAAAATATGAGAGTTYGGAGGCATGGCTACATTAATTATGTGCAGTGTTTATTTTTGTAGACTCTGTGGAAGAATGTGAAGTACAAACTAATTTGAAAATTTGGACAGAACCAATTAATATCGAGTTCACAGAGGACAGTCTGTCGTATATGGAAAAGTTATGGCTCAAAAAGTACAGAAGGTATTCAGTAGAATTTTAATATGACTATTTTTTTTAGGAAATAGAAGTTATTTTTACTTCATTTTATCAGGAAGTTTTTTAAGTATATTTCATATTTGTATGACTAATTTTAAAGCAATTTTAAATTACCGTGAAGCTTTGACTATATTAGCAACAATTTTAGTTACTGTACACATATGTATGATATATTTTAATCTTGAGAGATATAATCTTGATGAATTCCCAGGGAAAGACAAAAATTAAGTATGGAATTTAAGAATAATAACAAACGTGTGCAATAAACAAAGATTTGCTTTACAATGGCTCTGCTGTATTCTAGTATAGATATTTGAGTTTATTTTACAAGTGTATTAAATTGAAACATTTTTAAAGTTAAATTAATTTAAAACTAATTAGATGTTTAATTTTATACTTTAATTCTAATCATTTCATTCTTATTTTTTAATTTTTTATGTTTAGTTTTTAATTCATTTTACATCTCAATCACAGCCACTCTTCCTCTCTCTCCTCAGTCCTTCCCTTACAGATCACCCCTCCATTACCTCCTCACATTGTCTTTAGAAAAGGGGAGTCTGGCTTGTGTACCCATCTTACCCTGCACATCTGGTCCCAGCATGTCTAGGCTCATCCTCTCCCACTGAGACCTAACCAGGCAGTCCAAGTAGGGGAACAGGTAATCCAATGGCAAGGAACAGAATCAGAGACTGCCCCTGGTCCAGTAATTAGGGGACCCACACGAAGTCAAAGCTGTACCTCTGCTTCAAATGTGTAGGGTGTCTAGGTACAGGTCCTGCATGCTTCCTGGTTGCAGTTACCAGGCTCTAAGAACCCCCATGTTCCCAACTTTGTTGACTCTGTGGGTCTACATGTGATATCCTTAATCCCGTGGAGTTGCTTTGTACTTGTACCAATGCCATACAGTTTTATTACTATTGCTCTGTAGTACAGTTTGAGGTCAAAGATGGTAGGTAATACCTCCAGAAGCTTTTGTTCAGGATTGTTTTACCTAGCCTGAGTTTTTTGTTTTTCCATATGAAGTTGGGAATTGTTTCGACTTCTGTAAAGAATTGTGTTGGAATGTTGATGGGAATTACATTGAATCTGTACATTACTTTTGGTAAGATGGCCATTTTCACTATGTTAATCCTGCAGATATATAAGCATGAGATATCTTCCCATCTTCTGATATCATCCTCAATTTCTTTCTTCAGGGATTTGAAGTTCTTGTCATACATGTCTTTCACTTGCTTGGTTAGAGTTATGCCAAGATACTTTAAATATTTCTGGCTATTGTAAAGTGTGCTGTTTCCCTAATTTCTTACTTGACCCATTTATCATTTGTATAAAGGACGTCTACTGTTTTGTTTTATTTTGTTTCATTTTGTTTTAGTTAACTTTGTATCCATCCACTTTGCTGAAGGTGCTTATCAGCTGTAGTTCTTCTCTGGTAGAATTTTTAGGGTCATTTGTGAACCTAAATGATAGGTTCCTATCATGTAGGACATCTATAACTCATAGATGTCCTATCATCTGTGAGTAGCTATACGTTGACTTCTTCCTTTCCAATTTGTATTCCCTTGATATCCTTTGGTTGTTTAGCTTTAGTTGCTCTAGCTTGAAATTCAAGCACTATGTTGATCAGATAAGGAGAGACTTACATCTTTGTTTAGTTCCTGATTTTAGTGGAATTGCTTTAAGTTTCTCTCCATTTGATTTGATGTTAGCTATTCCCACCCCTCTTATCCTCCTGCTTCTATGAGAAGGCTTCCCCACACACCTGCCTCACTACCATGACATTCCCCTACTCTGGGCATCAAAATTCTTGCCTCTGTAGTTCTTATTCTTTTTCCTAGTTTTTTTTTTTTTTTTTATCTTCAGGATTTCCTCAGTTTGTGTTATCTTTAGAGCTTCTATTTCCAATTTCAGGTCATGGAATCCTATGATCAGATTCATGGTTTTTTAATTTGTTCAAAAATCAAACTTGCAATATGAAACCAACATTACCTATGAGGGCATGTTTTCTTCGCTGGCAATTTATCAATATATAGTTTCATAAAGTTTGTGACTTGTGATTGTACAAGCTCAATTGTTACATCTCAGAGATGTCCATATTTCATTGTTCCTTTTAATTTTCTTGAGGGTGCGGGAGGTGGTGGTGGTGACAATCTTAACAAAGTAYGCTTACTCTAACTAAGTACAGATTTTCAATAGTCCCAAGTGCCTCCTAAGTGACATGGGTACTATAATGCTGGTCTTTGATACACATTTTGAAAAATAAAATTCTCAAGAAACTCTCCGTCCTGCAGGCAAATAGTGATCACAAGGCCCATGCTTGTGATCAAATATATATAACAAATATATATTTGTTATAAATATATATTGAACAGGCCTATTTCATCTTTAAGACATTTTCAAAGATAATATTTCTTGTGAGTGATATTTTGTCTGCAACTACTTTCTGAGCCTAGTCATCATGCTACTTTGCATGATCCACTGATGATTTTCTAGTTCTCTTTCATTTAAAAATTGGAATTATTTAAGTAAAGGTTTTACTCTCTCATTTTCTTTTTAATTATTGATGACCCAATGATGGTGGGTGTGGGGCCATCTAATGGAGCATAGTCAGCCTTCCAGAATAAAACCAACTCATCCTCCCCGAGTTGCCACCAACTTTTAACTTTCTCTTGCACTCCTTTCCCTTATCATTCCCCTTCCCTCCTGACAGGCTGGTTTTATCTTATACAGTCTTTTGGAAACACAGTTGTTAAGTGTTTACGTATGTAATGATCCTGTATTACTCAGAATATGTTGTTTCTCCCAAGTTTTCTCTAAATTCTGGCTCTGCTTCATGGTGTTTCCTTAGCCTTGGGAAGAGCTGGCATCTTGTAGATATTCCACTTAAGCATGAGTACTTCACAGGCATGTATTCTCTATAGTTTAACCTTTTTTGAATCTTTGTATTAGTTGTTAGCTACTAGACAAAGGGTTTTGGATGAGGATTGATGGCTGCATTAATCTACAGGCACAGAGATCTGTGTTTAGAGAGCAGACACATTTTATGTTCATTAGGCAAAATAAGAACAGTAGGTACTTTTCTGGGGCTTACAGGTCTCAGGCATAAGCTTCTGAACAGATTTATTTTATATTTAAATGGATTTATGTCAGTAAGACTGAGTATGAGGGATCAATAAACTAGTCTGTGTTACAGCCACAAGAAACTAAATTTAATCCTGAGAACCCACATAGGAAAATGCTGTGCCTAGTAGCAAATATTTATAATCCTAGTTCCAGTTAGGAGGATAGAAGCTGATCTTTGGAACTCATTGGCCAGACAAGCTAGCTTATACTGGGTTAGTTCAAGACCCGTGAGGACTATGTAAAATAAAGAGGAGGGCAGTTGAAATATCATCATCAACGAATGACCAGCCTTCTCACAACCATTTGCATACACATGAGCATACAGATGCATATATGTGTCTATACAGCACATACATGAACACACAGAGAGACACTGAATGAAATATTTCAAAGACAAGAAAATGAGAAGCAATTCCTAATGTATAAGGTATTTTTACCTTTACTTATGTAGTATGGTTTTGTTTTGGGGATGGAATAACTGAAGTCAAGACTTCATAAATGACTAGCTAGTTGCTTATTTATAGGCAAGTATCTTATACTTTGTGGGTATAACTTTTCTTGTCTTTAAGGTAGCATACATATGTGTGTAGGGTCCCTACTCTTCAATCCTGATATCAGAATTCTATAAGTCTTTACTTATAAAAGAAAGATGAATATAATCAAGTAAATATGTTTTGCTTCATGAATTATTTGGTAATAGCTTATTTGTACTTATGTATATTTACAGGGATCCATAGCACAATAAAATAATATAAACTATGAAGCAGTTTCTGATGACCAAATGTCTATTTCCCTTTGTTCTTTTATATTACTTAATATTTCTTGTATATTACTTAAATTCTGATTGGAAGTAGTTACTCTTTTATAGAATGTTTTAAGATGTAAATCTCAGTAACATACAATATTTTGTACTTATGTGATTCGTGCCACATATTACAAAATGTAACCGGTGTAATTACTAGGAAAAGAGGCACTGTGAAGTGAGACCTTGGTTAGGAATATATGCTTGTGGAGGCAGGGTGCTCAGATTACTGCTCTTGCTGGATACTCTGCTTAAAACTAGTAGGTTCTCTCCTCTCTTCTCCTTCCAGTATCATCTTATTAATGAGCATCCTAGTAGAGATTATGTAATCTAGTGTCTACTACTTTTGAATGTACCAAAAGTAGAATAAAATGGGTAAATCTTCAGTTTTATGTTGGCATTGACAGTATCAATCTTGTCTTTTACACTGGCAACCATGTGAGCTTGCATGATCTCTGGAGATTGTGCAGCTAATTTCATTTGATTCAAAAATGAACTCTCTCCTCACAAATCCGTGGTCACAATTAAATACACACTCTTGAAGTCTCAGCATTCCCAAGCTTCATGCTTTCCATTTGAAGCACTCTGCATCCACCCTTGATGTTAATTAGGTAACAGATGCCACAGATATAACATCTCACATTCCTTTAATGGGACCCTATTTTGCCACTCCATCCAATGTGTTGAAAGTTTAGATAAATGCTTTCAGGTTGCCTTAGAACTCATCAAAATTCAGTGCCAAGTGAGTGAGATAAAACATACACTTGTAAATTAGCCTTGTCAACAGCACGGCATGTCCTTTGGATTACATGTGGCTTTTAGGAGAATACTGACTTGAATCATGACATTGGTCTTCATCTTAAGCAAGACACAGTATGCAGTTGACAAACTTCTTATGTGATGTGAAATTGATTTAAAAGCCTTCATCACATTAAAATTATATTAATCACAATAACCTGCGAGTTACTATTATGTTCAAAATTTCAGCATTAATTTTGAATTCTCACTCACCTGGTAAGTAATACATCTAGTCTGGGAATGTTCAATTAAGATGATTTTTTCTTTTAATTGCATCTTTGTTGTTTTATAGAACTCCACAGGAACAACTTCGTACCATGCTACCAAATACATTCACACATCCACGTGAAGCTGCTGCAGAGGCACAGTGCACTCAGAATGAAAATGAGTCTGATAGTGATGGTCAGTAGAGCTTTGATTAGATCTTTTAACACTTACTGTTTTCAATCATATAACCAAGCAGTAATCAACACAGGCTTTTAGTTTTGCTCCCTGCGTTATTCTGATAAAGACCATGAAACTCTAATTTCTTTTATTTACCTTGCTTTAATTTAAATAGCTTCTAGTAAGAGATTAGTGCAATCAAATGTGTGTATTGTTTGAGCTGAAAGAATCTACAGTTTTTGCATCTTTGAGTAAATTCCTGGAAGACTGTATCCTTTATTGTTGGTAGTATATTATCAAGACAACAGCTTATTAGACATGTTCTTTGGTAATATTATTTTCTAATTTTATTTCCTAGTTGAAGAGATCAAAGTAAAATCTCCACCCCTTTTTATGCCAGCAGAAAAGTTGAATATAGAGAGACCTCCTCCATCTCTAACAATAGTAGAACTGGATGGTGTAAGTATATTATGACCATTCCAATGTTTTATCATAGAAAATTTGTAATAACAATGACTTACTGTTTTTGTCATTAAGATTTCTTTAATGCCGGGCAGTGGTGGCGCACGCCTTTAATCGGCAGAAGCAGGAGGATTTCTGAGTTCGAGGCCAGCCTGGTCTACAGGCTGAGTTCCAGGACAGCCAGGACTATACAGAGAAACCCTGTCTCGAAAAATCAAAAACAAACAAACAAACAAACAAAAAAAGATTTCTTTAAAAACCGTAAGAATTTAAGACGACATTCATCTTTAGATTACAGCTTGTAAATAAATAGAAAACTATGTGTTTTATTGTAGAGAATGCATGTACACACTAACTTAACATTGCCAGTTTTCAGAGGCAAGCCTCATGGAAGTACTGCAAGTGTTCTGCTCTGTTATCCTTTCACACATTCATAAATGGGTCAGTTTTGTTACATGGTATCTTATTTAAATACACATACATGTAAAATGTAATTTCTGGAATAAGAGTTTTAAAAATAATGTCAATACACCTCTGGAAGACATAATGGAACCAAAGACAGCTAAGCAAAGCTCAGACCAAGTGACTCAGATCCAGTCCCTGCATTTGGCTTCCTAGTTACCTAATAGTTGAATTGCCATTTTCTTCAAATCATTCTGACATTTTGGATTGACATTTCAGAAAATTATGAATGTCAATCAATGAATGTCTCATGTCAAATGCAGAGCCCCCATCTCTTGCTTCTTTTATGGCCGCTGGATTGGTAGCTGCTACTGATTTTCTTTCTTCTACTAATGCTTTATTTATCATTTAAATAGTGACGGGTATTAGTTTTACACACACACACACACACACACACACACACACACATACGCACACACACAGACATGTGTCCACATGCCATTCAATAAAATTTTCATTCTTAGAATAATTTGGAGACATGAGAATAAGAAAAATGGAAAAGTGATAGCCACTAATCTACTGTGATTGAAATTGCTACATAAATTGCTATTATTAGTCACAAATGTGACAATTATAAAAATTGACTAAAACATTAAATTATTTCAAGGAGAAACAGGTGAATTTTGTTTCCCTGGAATATTTAAGATATAACTAGTGAGGAGTCATTTATAGGAATAAATGACACATATAGCTTATTATATATATTTTTGATATATATTAAACTATATAAACTATATGTATATGTAATTTACATATAGATGTAGAAATGAAAATATCTAAATATAAGTAAATATACAAATATATAAAAATTATACACACACATATATTACCCACAGTTAACTGGCTAGTGTATAATGAATTTATTGAACATATTAACATTATGTAACATGCATTTAATAAGACTCATGGAGAAGAATTTGAAGACCCAGGAAATGCTGTGCCTTACAGAGTTGAATTGGCTGACTCAGAGAGTCAACTAAGGTAAGTTCTATCCATTCCACTTGTTTCCATTTTTAAACACCAATCACACCAGGCTGGGCTGTGGTAGAATAGAAGAGCATTTGTAAGCACACATGAGGCAATAGGGTAGATCTGGTCTCAGTGTAGCCAAAAGTAATAATAAGAAAACTAAAGTCCTGACAGCCAGTACTGATATGTTCTTGTTTCTCCTTAGGGAAATAAATGAGATTCCTGCTTGCTACTTAAAAGAGATTATTTAGTTATTTATTGATCTGTGTATCTGAGAGAGAGAGAGAGAGAGAGAGAGAGAGAGAGAGAGAGAGTTGGCATATACATGCATGTAAAGTTCAGAGGACAACTTATAGGAATGCATTCTCTCCTTGTACCATGTTAGTTTCGGGGATTGAACTCCGGTCACAAGACTTGGTAACAAGACTTGGCCACAAGTCTTGGTAACTGAATCATCTCCCCACCTCCTATTCTTGTTTTTTTTTTAAATATACATTATCCAATGCCTTCTTTGAGTCTTGTGTAAAGTGTTTTGAGGAGGTAAAGAAAATTCCCACTATGATTTGCCATTAATCTTATACGTTTGTCAGAGTGAACTACAAGACTATCATATCTCTTTTCCTTTGAGTCACAAGTGATAGTTTTGTTTAACTATAATCCATGAGTGATTTTATCATTTACATAGAAATCATGTATTGCTTAATCTGGAGTGAATGTGACGGTACAGCTGTGCATACAGATAATCTGCATTGTTGGCAACTGAAATGCAGTATTACAGACTAAACCTCCACCACTGAATGGAGCACAGACTCCTTCCTTATATACAATAATTGTAATTCTATGACACAAACATGTTCTTGAAAAATCAAATAAATCAAACATATCGATATATTATTACATAGGAAATTTCTATTGAAATTTTGCAACATACTTGCAATTAATTATGTCATATGTCCTTCCCATAATTGCACTTGACTATATTGTGTAGAATATATTTACAAGAATTTCAAACCAGTATTAAATTATAACCTTATATAATTAATAAACGGAAACTTTCAGGGACCATTGCTTTCAACACATTCTTTGTGCTTGTCCCTAAACATGAAAGTTCTACATTTCCGGATTATCAGACTTGCTTCCCATGTGACAATGATATCCATCACCATCTTATTTTCAACAAGGGTAAAGCAGACCTCTTAAATCTCTGCTTGAGAACAAATTCCGAGTACCACAACGATGACTTAAAAGGTAACATTCTGCTATTTGCTTAATGTATTTTAATAATAAATGTTAGTAATTCAATAAAAGCAATAGCTGTAGTGGTTGAGGAACATGTTGCTTATTATTCTGTTCATTATAAAATCAGAAAAAAATGAGTAGTTGGAAGAAAATTGATTGAAAATATAATTCTCTTGAAAATAATCATTTTTATCAGTGACATTTTTTATCGACCAAATTCTAGAGGATGCATTAAATATAATATGCCTTCAAATTCTACTACAATTTTTATTGGATATTTTCTTTATTTGCATTTCAAATGTTATCCAATATTTTTGATCAGCAGATAAAAGTGTTGTATTTATCAGCATATACAGTCAGTGTAGTGCTCTATAAAATTTATTATGTGATAAAGTAGCATTTTGACGTCATATAGAGAATGTTTTTGTGGTGAAAACATGATGAGTGTCTTTTACTTTCATGTGCAATTAAACAGCTCCCTGCAATATTCACGCTGGATGTGAAATGTGTGATATAAACCCTAAGCCTAACAATTCACTGTTTTTATTTCTGTGCTGTCCTCCCTTCTAATCTTTTGAGTTTTGTAGATCTGAAAGTTAAATGGAAATTTTGGGCTTTTCTGGTTTAAGATTTAAGATCACTATCTAGAGAATCATGCTGAAGTACCCTGACCCAATACTGAATTTTCATATCTGTTCTTCAACCTCAGTCACCTTGAAGTTTCATCATTTTCCTCTGACTTTCTTTTACTAATGTACAATTTAGTTATTGGCTCATTTTAAAGCTTCTTTGCAGATACTCTATTTTGTAAACCTAAGCATTTTCAGGAAACCAGTAGGGATATCTTTGTGAATAAGTTGAGTCATAACCACAGGCATTTTTTTTTAAGTAATTGGTTTAAATCTGATGATAACTTGACTTGCGAGCAGAAGATGAGGAACAGTGGTGACCTCGTGGCAGTCCTACTGGTCCTGACATTTTCAACTGGTATTATCCATATGAACTGTATTCATACGTTGGAACTTATCACTTTGATGCACATTTAGTTGGTATTGTTTTGCCAAGCTAAAAGACACCTTTCAGTTGTGTTTGAGAAAATTGTGAACTCAAATAGTTGTCTGTTACTTTGAGAATATTTAAACATGTTTACCATTTAGAGATGCTTTTCCTTTATGTCAAAGTTAAGCAGAAATTACAAAGAACTCAAGGATTGACTTTGTGTTGGCATTTCCATCGCTCTCTCCCCTATCCACCTTCCACGGCACAAGGCTCATTTTATTTTAATGCTAAGTAATATTGCACTGTATGAATGAACTTCAATTAATTTAGTTTTCCAATTATCTATAAAAGAATATTCTTTTGTGTCTTAGGTCTAAAAATTATGAATATACCTTCTACTAAAACCCATGTAGGAGCTATTATTCTGTTACTGTGATAAAATATTCAAAGAAGGTTGGAAATATAGGATTTATTTTAGATTAGAATTACAGAAAGGATGCAGTGTCAAGGAAGGCATGACAGCAGTATCCCCAGCAGTCAGGGGAGCAGAAATCCTCACATTCAATCAATATACTGTGAGCAAAGATGGAAAACAAGAAGTGATGCCAGGCTACAGAATACCAAATCCCATCCCTAAGCTGTTCTACCCCCCTCAAGGCTCTATCTTCCAAAAGTTTTATAACCTTCCCAAATCAGTTGGAAACAAAGTGTCCAAATATGTTAACCTGTAGATTATAGTTCATAATTAATCCACAACATTTATACAAAAGTACTGAGATATTTTGAATTTCCACAGAAAAAGAGAATTCCTTTGGCTGCCATGTTCACTGGCCCTTGATGTGATTTCGATGTCCAGCTCCAGAGTGAAATCTGATATTGAACATTTCTTGATATATTTACTTGTTATTTGTATATGATTTGGGGTGTGTGAGCATGAACATGTGGTCTCTCTCTCTTTCTCCCTCTCTCCCTCTCTCCCTCCCTCTCCTCCTCCCTCTCTCTGCATGTGTATGAGTGAGGTGGCTGGTATGATGATGGGATCTTAAACTATATGTATTAACACAGTAAGCACTCTAGTATATCATCTCTGTGTCATTTTAATGAAATATTTATGCTTTGTTTTTATAGAATTTTAAGAGTTCTTTTTATATTTTGGATAGTACATATTCATTTTCCCATTACCTTACTGCTATCATTGTATTCCCAACAGGATTTATCACAGATCATTATGAAAAGGTTTTCAGCAGTAGTATCTTTCAGTCTTGCAACACAGTATTGAAATTATAAACTTTTCAATGCACATGCCATCTTTTATTTTATCATATGTATTTTTATATTTGGATCTTTCTATGGAATAAGTATAGGATTATTATTGATATTACACATATTTATAGCCTGTCTGATGTTCTTTTAGAYGTACATCTCTTATATATGTTTATTTTATTTCTCATAATATTTGTTATTTTATTAATTATAGCAGTTTAAAAGATAATATCCATATGAGGAATATTATATGAAATGTTCCTCACATTATATAATTATTTGGTAATGACAGGCAACTCTTTGGGGCTGTAGCTTAGAATTTATACCAGAGAAGTGTCAATTAAATTCCATAATATTTTAAATAATCTATCACCAAATAGAGGTATTCATTTTGGAACAAAAGAGTTGAACAGCTTAAACTCTATCCAATACAAATAATGGTTGGTGTGCTTTAAATTGAAAGTAATTTGCTGGTAAAATCCTTGAAGTGTTTTGAATCCTTGGAGCATCTTACCCAGTGTGTTGCCATGTTGCCTTCATATTAGTCACATACAGAGTTTGATGGGAAAGAATGACAGATGGTGGTTTCCTGAGTTTCACTTCAGGGTCTAATTGGTTGAGGTCCAGCTAGCTATACACTGACAATTTTAAAGAATGGCAGATGATTCCAGTCTGCTGCCCAGTAGAAACCAATGATCTAAATGAGGAGACCTGGGGCACAATAATGAGGTGATGACTAATACAGCCTTGCTCATTTTGTAACTTGGTATAGCAGATATTCCTGCCACACTTTCTTTTTGCTCCCTCATTAATGCAGTTTTATCTAGTTGACTCCCTTTGCCCTGTCTTAATGCAATTTGAACTGATAATGTAGAATATGGAAATGTGTAAACAGGTTTTGAGAAAACAAGATTTTTGTGTAAAACATTTTTAACCACTGGAGTCCCTAACCACTGAACTTTTAGCATTTGAATAATATGATCAATTAATTTTTCATGTATTTATGGATTTTTTAAACACAGATTTTGGCAGCACTGTGGAGTCTTTTATTTATTCTGATGAGTTCAAAAAAATAGGAGAAATCACCTCTTTTGAGAAAAATGAAACAGAGAAAAATATAGACCCAGGAAATGACAAAGAACCTGTGGATTCCTGCATGTCACTTGAGAGCAAGGGTTCCTTGCCAATTGTAGATTTATCTACATTTTTCATAGAGGGGAATTCATCTCAAGACACCAACACATCATTGGAATTCAGCAATCCAAATGAGAGTCCAAACTTGGAAGATTCAAAAACTGCAAAGCCACCACTGGTAAATACCTATTACATTTATTGCATTAATCATTTATAAGGTTGTTATTGAGAAAATGATGTTTTGGTATAGTACATACTAAAAGGTTATTTTCTACTGAAGCTAAAAGGTCTTGCCTCTTAAGGTAATAGCTCAAGAATGACTAATATGGAAACAGACACTAGAGGTTTATATATAACAAATTCTTCTGAGATAAATGTCAGTATAACATGCATTTTTCTGTGACAAATGATAGTACAGAGCAACCACATAGACCTATAAAGAATAATGGTGCTTTTGCAAATAAAATTTACTTATGGAGAATAGAGTGTAATGCATTCTATAATGTATGTATATGTTATACAATATATTATATATGTACAAACATACATGAATAAACATACATATATGTATATCAATATGTTTATTATTAAAAGTGATATCAGTTCAGGTACAGAAAAAATGTCCACTGTCTGTAATGTAGGTAAAGCAAGTCATGATTTCTAGAATATGGCTAAGGAGGAAATAGTGCAGCAAACAAAGAAGCTTATTCTTGTACTCGTGCCAAATTTTAAAATGTTTTGAATCTTTATCCTACATTGTAGAGTCTTCTGTAGTTATGATTATTAATAATAAAATCCTTGGGAATTAGATAAACCACCCTTTTTCCAGTTCTTTAAATTTAATTATAAAATCATTTTATGCAGCCTAAACTGGAACAAAGAGCCAAAATACATGAGAGAATGCAATGATCATTTGGTTTGGTGCAGACTGTTTTGTTGTTGTTTGTTTTTGCACTGTCCTATCAAAAATGTAGTGTCTTTGAAATATGAAACTAGAACTGAAACTTCTTCAAAATCCCAGATTCTTAAAATCTACTCAGATACTGAGGAATGCATCTAGTACTAATAGAAATAACCTCATGAGCAGAAAGATGATAGAAAAACTGGTCAGGGATATTTGAGCCAGGTCTATAAAATATCTGACATAATAAATAAAACATTGGAGATATAATTTTGCACAACTCTATATGTACCTACCAAGTTGGTTGTAGATTCTTGCCTGCAATTTCCAAACAATGATATATACTAATGTTCGTAGTCCCTAGGAATGACCTGATGTACATGGGGAATATAAACCCATTTCCTTTCCAGAATTAAATTCACACAAATTACCCAGCAAGTTTTCCTATATAAGGTCTCACTTCAAGTGAGCTTATCTTTCTACTGCTCCAGTGAAGAAAGCAATAGATTATGATATTTATTTTCAGCAGAGCAAAAAGAATTCATTTTCCCACATTCAACAGCATTGTGATGATAATTTGATATATCTATTCATAAAGGGGACGAATCCTACACTTAGGGAATGCTGGTTCTTCTCTGGGTAGTGAATTTATCTTGATCTATCTTCATGACACTCAGTGAAAAACGACTCACAGATCTGGTGGTACTCTGGCATCAAGTGTATGTGAGAAGGAAAAAAAAAGGCCAGTCCTTAGAGTAAATTTGTCTGGTGCCTTCTGTCAGGATCCCAAAGACCATAAAAGTTTCACACATGGTTGAATTTTCAGACAACCAAGTTTTCTTTCTCTTTGTCTGTCTCTTTGTCTCTTCTTTCTTCTCAGGAAGAAATTTAATTACTAGAAAATGTATACAGATGGTCTCTTACCATGGTTCTGCTTACAAATTGTGTCTTTTATTATTCCGTTAAAGGAACACACATTTATTAGAGCCATATTTCAATTTTTAAGTTTACTGTTTGAGATCTTGGAATATTTAGTAAGATACACAGTTGTGTCCAATTTATGAAATCCAGATAAAGTATAATTTTGATGGTGCAGTTGCATTAAACACATTCTCTAAATACAACACTTTTAAACTTAGGTTTAAGTTTACTAGAATATAAAACTACTGTGAGCACTAGAGAATATATAATCATGAATGGAAGAAACAAAGTAAAAAGCAACGAATCACAGGCCTGGCACAAAAGTAATGAAAACTCAATAATAAGGAAAATTTGATGTGCTTATAAAGAAATAGTGATGATAAGGAGGATATGACATAAAAATTAAGTTATACCAATGCTAGAAGCTGTTATTTATATAAAAAGATTAATAAGACACAATTGTAGAAGTATGGGCTGGAAGAAAAAGTACAAACATTGCTACACTGAATCAAAATGAAACATAATGTAATTTTAAACTGTAATTAGATTGATGTATTACTCAAATAATTCAGAATGTGGAAAAGTGGCATAGATTTTCTATAAACATGACTTATGAAAGTTTAGTGTGAATGAATTTAGACATCTAAAGAGACATATCATTTGCCTTCATTGAATTGTGTTTTCCAAAGTTTCTATGTTGGAAACATAATCCCCAGTGCAAGAAGTATTAAGGTCAAGAAGTAGACTGTACAATGCATAGATAGAGTCATGTGTGCTTTCCTTATGAATGACTTACTGTTGTTATTGTAGAAAGGGTATTGTTATTTGACAGAGTTTATTACAATAGTAAGTCTTGGCACCTTTAAGTCTCTGGTGTTTCCTCTTTATCCACCTTCTTCCATCAGATGGTAGAGCAAGAAGGCACTGAGAAGACATGGACCCCAGATCCTAAACTTTTGAATATTCATAATGAAAGGAAATTTACTTTCTTCCCAGATTGCCCTGTATGTGATAATCTATTATGGCAACAAAATAATGAATGAAGACACAATGAATATTTTTGAACTAATAGTAAATGCATTTGTTTTTCTACATATTGTTTTCCCTTCACAAAACAAAGCAAGAAAAATTTGGCATGAAAGATTTTCAGGCAAATTTAATAAATAAAGAATTTATATTCTTTTTTCCCTTTTTTATTGGATTTATTCTTAATTTACATTTCAAATGTTATCCCCTTTTCCAGTTCCTCCCCTCCTGGATAGCCCCTATCCCATCCTCCCTCCCCCTACTCCTATGAGGGTGTTCCTCTACTCATTCTACTCCCACCTCCCTGGCCTAGATACCCCTATGCTGGGGCATATATTCAGCCTTCATAGGACCAAGGACCTCTCCTCCCATTGATGCCTGACAAGGCAATCCTCTGCTACATATGCAGTTGGAGCCCCTTGGTTGATGGCTTAGTCCCTGGGAGCTCTGGGGGGTCTGTTTGTTTGATATTGTTGTTCTTCCTATGGGTTGCAAACCCCCTTCAGCTCCTACAGTCTTTCTCTAACTCCTCCATTGAGGACCCCACGCTCAGTCCGATGGTTGGCTGTGAGTATCTGCCTCTGTATTTGAAAAGCTCTGGCAGGTAATAAAAACATTCAATCTCTTCTGCAAACGAAAAAGAATAACATCCTTCAATTACCTCCTGAGGCCAGTGTACCTTTAATGAAGAAATCTGAAAATACTATTTTTCAGCATGTAAACTCAGAAATCATAAAATAATGGTAAGAAACTCTGGTAACTTATTTACAAAAAGTCAATCAAGTGGCTTTGAAGAACCCACAAGCACAACAGAATAGTAAAGTTTTTGAGAAGTTTAAAATATTTTTGTTAAACAATTAATAAAGTGTATCTTTCATTACCTTAGTGAAGGGAATTTTGAAAAAAACCATAGCTTCTGATAACTCTGATAATGAAATTAATAGTAGTATTAAGATGAAAGAAAACTATACTTATTAATGTAACTCAACACAGATTGAAATTTAATTATAAGAAAGTTCATAGAGAAAAATGTCATTCTTTGCAAACATTTAATATCATTAATAAATTTGTATAGATGCACTATAAGAGTAATAAGTTATAATAAAGCATACTCTATAGAGTATATCAGTAACAAAATAAAACATGATTAATTATTGCTGTATTCTTCCCAGTTTGGCATCCCTCACCTCTTCTCCTGAATCCAGTCCCCTCTTATCAAGACTGAACAAGGCAAACCAATAGGAGCAAAAATGTCTCAAGGCCTACAAATGAGTTGGAGAAAAACCTGCTTCCATTATTAGGAGTCCCACAAAAACCATCATGCATTCAGCATCAGAGAGACTTCCTCTGGCAGCATATGGGAGGGGTTCCCAGATCAACAGCCAACCATTATGCAAATAGATTCTAACTTGGAGGTCTCCATTGGGTCTGTCCCCTTGGAGATCTGGAAACCTAGTAGAAGAGAGAGAGAAAATATTGTAGGAATCAGAGGGCTTGGAGAACATCCCACCGAATCAACATAGCAGGTCTCACATGGGCTCACAGACTGAAATGTCAAGCACAGGACATTCATGGGATCTATGTCAGGTCATCTGTGTACATATGTGGTAACATTTTTCATCACAGAGCAAAAGTGTCTCATACCTAATTGCTCAGGAAATGTTACTGAATTTCAAGAAAATATCGTCAGCAAATTTACAGATGTCTCTGAGAAATTTTTAGTGTTATCCATCTGTCTCAAAGAATCTGCTACTCCAGCTATCTTGATTTGGCAGTTTCTTTTCTTTCTTTTCTTTTTTTTCATTTTTAATTGGTTACTTCATTTATTTATGTTTCAAATGTTATCCCCTTTCTCAGTTTTTCCCTCCATAAGCATTTTCCATAGGCGTTTTCTTCATTAGTGATTGATGGGGGAGGGGGAGCTCAGCTCATTGTGAGTGACGCTATCCCTGGCTTGTGGTCCTGGATTTTATAAGAGAAGAGGCTTAGCAAGCCTTAGAGAGCAAGCCAGTGAGCAGCACCCCTTCATGACTCTGCATCAGTTCCGGCTTCCAGGTTGAGTTCATTTCCTGCTTGGCTTGACTTTCTGTCTTGACTTTCTCGATGGTGAACATTGATGTGGATGTGAAAATTAAAACTCTAAGACACTATGTAAGCCAGGATGCCCTTGAGATCACTGAAATCCTCTTCTTCCAGTGTTCTCTAACTGCTAAGAATACAAATATAAGCCAATGAGTCTAGCTCATATTTTAGTTTTGTCTTTTAATCACAATCATAATTTGAATGTTGAGTTGGCTTTTGGAATAGGTAGTAATTCCAATGGACACAGTCTAGATTTTTTAGGTTATGACTACATCAATGTCACAAGTTATTTCTCTTCATTTTGCCTGTTTTAGGCCTATTTGTTTTCAGCTATATATCTGGGTAATTTGGATTTCATCTATATGCATTATCACATCAGATTTATTCTCACTGGCCTTTTACTTCATCTATGAAGTAAATAGACTATGTTAATAAACACAAGTAATACTTCAGAGGCAAGAGATTCCTCATTTAAACATAGTTCATATGAAAATGTACTAAGGCAGTGATTGAAAAACTGTGATTGTGATGTGACAAGGGTGAAATACCTGAACTAAGGGAAGAAAATAAAGACATGAGTGCAAAAAGAAAAATTGTTTGAGTTTTGGACTTTCAACCTACTTGGATTAATAACAAATTTCAGTTTATAATTAGTTTTTGTATTTATTGGATACAATTTTTTATTATTTTTGTCTCCCTATTACAGTGTAAAAGTTAATAGCAAAACTGGTGCCAAAATCATAGTAAGTTGCTTAAAGAATGAATGATTGCATGATTTTGTTTTAATGAGCTAGAAAATAAACAAGTGTTAAATGTTGTTTCCAGTTACGAAAAGTAGCCCTCAGGAAAAAACCTGTAAATGAACGCTTTCAAGGACCTAAGAAGTTCTTTCCTGCTAATAAAAATGAAAGACTGGACGCTCTCCCTTCCTCAAGCATAAAAGGCAGCCATTCATGTTCTGAGATAACATCCACAGGTAACTTCTGATCAGGAATCATGATTTTTGGGCTACCCTAGGCAAATCTTAGCTCAATTATAAAAGCTGCCACCATTTAAAATATCATGGGCATTTCTATTCAGTGACAAAAATTTTCTCTTTGTTTATCTGAAAGTACTGAAGTCATGAGTTCCCATATTTGAGGCTATCAGTAAGTAAGGAGAAGACAATAATAATATTCGAAAGTTCATGTTAAGATTTTAAAATTGTTCATTTTATATCACAAACTAGTAAATCTTTTTGAATTACTTCATTAGCTAAGAATTATATGATAGTTCCTTAAAATTTGTCTTAAAATCAAATTATAAAAATACCAGGGTATCCTAAATTTCTAAGATTTATTGGTAATTTCAGTTTTTTCTGTAATCTTTATATAATTTTTATCATGCTAAAACAAAAATAACAAATTGACTTTTGACTTGTAAAGTGTATGACACAGTGGTACTATTTATTTTCATATTCTTATATAAATTGAGTGCCATTCATCTCTAGAACATACCTTGTTAGATTAAGACTCTGTTCTCATTAGATATGGATCTGGAGTTCATAGATTCCCTAGACTAGGTGACTTCTGTATACAGGACCTCAGCCTTTTAGTGACAGGCACTTAGGCCTATTTTTCTTTGATTTATACATCTCATCAGGTCCAGGGCTTTTCATTGTAGGGAGATTCCCCCCCCCCTAATTCAGTAGTTTTACATTATATCAGATTCTCAGCTTCTTGAGTATTTTTATTTTCTTTGTAGCACTTAGTCTTGATATCATATACATTATTCACTCTTCATATGTTTGCAGGAATTATGTGGGGCTTTGCATGTTAATCAGTAGTAAATGTAAATCCATGAGATCTACCTTAGTAGCAAACATAGAAATAGCATTGTTTATAAATTATTACATCTTTTTCTTCTTTTTTTCTTTTTAATTTTATTGGATATGTTCTTTATTTACATTTCAAATGTTATCCACTTTCCAGGTCTCTTTCCTAAGGACTTTGAACATTTCTTTAAATGTGTCTCAGCCATTTGAGTTTCTTCAATTGAGAATTCTCTGTTTAGTTCTGTTCCCCATTTTTTAATATGGTTATTTGGTTCTCTGGAGTCTAACTTCTTAACTTCTTTGTATATATTAGATATTAGCCCTCTATCAGATGTAGGATTGGTAAAGATCTTTTTGCTATCTGTTGGTTGCCTTTTTGTCCTATTGACAGTCTCCTTTGCCTTACAGAAACTTTGCAATTTTATGAGGTCCCATTTGTCGATTCTCGATCTTAGGGCATAAGCCATTGTGCACATGTGTTCAAAACTTTTCCCCTTTTTCTCTTCTATTGGATTCAGTGTATCTGGTTTTATGTGGAGCTCCTTTATCCACTTAGACTTGAGATTTTTATGGGGAGATAAGAATGAATCTATCTGCATTCCTCTATATATTGATCACCAGTCGAACCACTACCATTTGTTGAAAATGCCAGAAATGCTGTGTTTTTTCCACTGGATCGTTTTAGTCTCATTGTCAAAGATCAAATGACAATAGATGTGTAGGTTCATTTCTGAGTCTTCAATTCTCTTCCATTCATCTACCTGTCACTATACCAATATCATGCAGTTTTTAATCACTGTTGTTCTATAATACAGCTTGAAGTCAGGGATGGAGATTCCCCCAGAAGTTCTTTACTTGTTGTGAACAGTTTTTGCTATCCTGGGTTTTTTTGCTATCCCAAATGAATTTGACAATTTCTTTTTCTATGTCTATAAAGAATTGAGTTGGAATTTTGATGGGGATTGCATTGAATCTGTAGATTCCTTTCAGGAAGATGACCATTTTTACTATATTAATCCTGCCAATCCACAAGCATGGGAGATCTTTCCATCTTCTGAATTCTTAGATTTCTTTCTTAGGAGAATTGAAGTTCTTGTCATACAGATGTTTCACTTGTTTGGCTAGAGTCACAGTAAGATATTGTATATTGTTTTTGGATATTTTGAAGGTGTATCTCCCCTAAATTCATTCTCAGCCCATTTTTCCTTGGAGTAGAGGAAGGCTAGTGATTTGTTTGAGTTACTTCTATGTCCAGCCACTTTGCTGAAGATGTTTATCAGGTTTCCACATTTTCTGTTGGAATTTTTGGGTTCACTTAAGTATACTATCATATCATCTGCAAATAGTGATATTTTTGACTCCTTCCTTTCCAATTTGTTTCCTTTTGACCTCCTTTTGTTGTCTATTTGCTCTGGCTAAGACTTCGAGTACTATAATGAATAGGTAGGGAAGAGAGTAGACAGCCTTGTCTAGTCCCTAATTTTAGTGAGATTGCTTCAAGTTTCTCTCTCTCCCTTTAGTTTGATGTAGGCTCCTGGTTTGCTGTATATTGTTTCTACTATGATTAGGTATGGGTTTGAATTCCTGATATTTCCAAGACTTTTAACATGAAGGAATGTTGAATTTTGTCAAATGCTTTTTCAGGACCTGTTGAAATGATCATGTGATTTGTTTCTTGAATTTGACTATGTAGTGGATTGTATTGATTGATTTCTGTGTATTGAACCATCCCTGCATCCCTGGAATGAAGCCCACTTGACTATGGTGAATGATCATTTTTATGTGTTCTTAGATATGGTTTACAAGAATTTTATTGGGTATTTTTCCATGGGCATTCATAAGGGAAATTGCTCTGAAGATCTCTTTGTTGGGTCTTTGTGTGGATTTTTTATCAGTGTAACTGTGACTTCATAGAATGAATTAGGTAGTGTTCCTTCTGTTTCTGTTTCATGGAATAGTTTGAAGAGTATTGGTATTAGGTCTCCTTGGAAGGCCTGATAGAATTCTACACTAAATGCATCTGGTCCTGGGAATTTTTTCGGTTGGGAGACTTAATGACTGTCCTATCTTGTTAGGAGTTATGGGACTGTTTAGGTCTTATCTCTGATCCTTGGTACTTGGTATCTGTTTAAAACTTGTCTATTAGATCCAGATTTTTGGTATTTTTGAGTATAGGCGTTTGTAATAGGATTTGATGATTTTTTTGAATTTTCCTGGTTTCTGTTGTTATATCCTTTTCGTTTCGTCTCTGTGCCCGCTGGTAAGTCTGGCTAAGGTTTTATCTTCTTTATTTTCTCAATCAGCTCCTGCTTTTGTTGATTCTTCTTATAGTTCTTTTTGTTTCTACTTGGTTGATTTCATCCCTGAGTTTATTTTCAGCCAGCTACTCCTCTTTGGTGAATTTGATAATATGGGTGACTGATTATATGGTCAGTTTTGGAGAAGGTCCCATGAGATGCCGAGAAGAACGTATATTCTTTTGCTTTAGGATGTTCTATAGATATCTGTTAAATCCATTTGGTCCATAACCTATGTTAGTTTCATTGTTTCTCTATGTAGTTTCTGTTTCCATCATCTGTGCATTGATTTATCTGTCTTTAGGTTTGCTCTTCTCATTCATTCCTGGTTTTCCTGGATGTTTTGGTTTAGGAGATTTTTGCATTTTGCATTTTCTTTGACTGTTGTGTCAATGTTTTTTTCTGCACCTGAGATTCATTCTTCTATCTCTTGTATTCGGTTGGTGATGCTTGCATCTTAATCTCTCTCATAGGTTTTCTATCTCCAGGGTTATTTCTCCTTGTGATTTCTTTATTGTTTCTATTTCTATTTTTAGATCCTGGATGGTTTTGTTCAATTTCTTCACCAGTTTGTTTGTGTTTTTCTGTAATTTTTTAAGGGATTTTTGTGTTTCCTCTTTAAGGGCTTCTACCAGTTTACCTGTGTTCTTCTATATTTCTTTAAGGCAGTTATTTAAGTGCTTCTTAAATCCCTCTATCTTCAACATGAGATGAGATTTTAAATCAGAGTCTTGCTTTTCTGGTGTGAAGAGTTATCGAGAGCTTGCAGTGGTGGGAGAACTGGGTTCTAATGATGCCAAGTAGCCTTGGTTTCTTTTGTTTATGTTCTTGCCCTTGCCTCTTGCCATCTGGTTATCTCTGATGCTATCTGGTCTTTCTGTCTCTGACTATAGATGGCCCTCCTGCAAACCTGTGTGTCAGCACTCCTCAGAGACTAGTTATTTTTTGGGAGAAGTTTGGATATGGAAATCTGTGGCACAGTGTCAGTTCCTGGGCTCAGAAGGAAATCAGAAGGGTACTGTCCTTGGTTTTTCCTTGGTTCCTGTGTCTTTTTGGCTCTGGGCAGGTTCCTCTTGGCCCAGGAATTTGAGCAGAAGTAGTGGTGTTACCTGTGCTCACAGGTGTGCCGGCTCTTCTGGGAGAGCAGTTTTCTTCTGGTGGTATTTGGGTATGGAGAGCTGTGTCACAGGGTCAGCTCCAGGCACAGATGGTAACTGGAAAGATCCTGTCCCAGACTGCTCCTTGGTTCTTGTGTCTTGAGGGTTCTGGGCAGATACCTCAGCGCAGAAGTTATGGCCTTACCTTTGCACACAAGTGTTTCAGCACTCCTGGTAGAACAGCTTTCTCCCAGCAGTATTTGGGTAAGGAGAGCTGTGCCACAGGGTGAGCTCTGGGCGCAGATGAAAACTGAAATTATTATATGTTAGTGTATAATGTCATATACTTCAGGAGTAATTTTTATTTCTATAAACATCTGTATATACTTTCGACATTTATATTACTTTTTCATTATAATTAGGACATAGGAGTTCAGTGGATCTTATTTCATAATTGATACTGCATTTTATAATATAGCTCTTTTCAGTAAATGTTCCTCAATTCAGATTAATATTGTTTTGGGACATAGAAGAATTAAAAAAATGAGCAATGGATTTATGTGATTTTTCCAATATGTTGAGGTATTATTTTTAAACTGTTCATTCATTAACAATATCATATACATATTCTGATTATTCTTTCTGACTATTCCATTTTATCTTCATTTTTTCTTTTTTCTTTTTTATTAGATATATTCCTTATTTACATTTCAAATGATTTTGCCTTTCCTGATTCTCCCCTCCCTGAAAGCCTCATAAGCCCTCTTGCCTTCCCCTGTTCCCCAATCAACCCCCTCCAGCTTCCCTGTCCTGTATTCCCCTACAGTGCTGCATGGAGCCTTTCTAGGGCCAGGGGCTTCTCCTTTTCCTTCTTCTTGGACATCATTTGGTATGTGACTTGTGTCTTGGGTATTCTGAGCTTCTGGGCTAATATCTACTTATCAATGAGTGCATACCATGTGTGTTCTTTTGTGAATGGGTTACCTCACTTAGGATGATATTTTTTAGTTCCACCCATTTGCCTAAGAATTTCATGAATTCATTGTTTTTAATAGCTGAGTAGTATTCCATAGTGTAAATATACTACCTTTTCTGTAGCCATTCCTCCATTGAGGAACATCTGGGTTCTTTTCAGCTTCTGGCTATTGTAAATAGGGTTGCTATGAACATAGTGGAGCATGTGTCCTTATTACATGCTAGGGAATCCTCTGGGTATATGCCAGTGAGTGGTATAATGGGGTCTTCTTTCTACCTTTATTGATCTCCTTTGTCTCAGATAGAAAAACAAAGCATCATGGCCAAAAGAATCTTAGGAAGCCACATGTTTATTTCATTTTATACTTCCATATCACTGAAGGAAATCAAGGCAGGAACTGGAGCAGAAGCCATGGAAGAATATAGCTTATTGGCATGTTACTCATGGCTTGCTTGCCCTGCTTTCCTATATAATTCAAGACTATGAGCCCAGGTTTGACACTACCCAAAGTCAGTTGGACCTTCCCACATCATTTATTAATCAAGGAAATAGGGCAACCTTATGGAGGGATTTTCTCAATTAAAAATACTTATTCCTAAATGACTTAAGATTGTGTCAAGCTGACATAAAACTAAGTTGGACACCCTTTTTCTTCATGAGTTTCTTTTCCAAGTTTGTGGAATTTCATTTTGTTTTGTGACCCAACTGACTTTAACAGAACTATCTCTGTGCCTGTGGGTTGGTTCTGAACCATTGAAGCCTAGTAGAATCATACAAATGAAAGATGAGCCACATTATCCAAGCATTTATCAGATTTCCAGGAAAGGGTAGGAATGAGTGAGTGCCTGTTTTATCTATGACTCACTGAAAACCTGTGAAGTCTTGTAGAACTCTGTGTCGACAATGACTGCAGCTCTTGAGATTCCATCATTGCAATGGGTGCATCATATGGATAAGAGAATTTCATAGTCGTCCTCTGTGTCTTCTGTCTATAACATTCTCTCCATGTCCTCTTCTCCTGTGTTCCCTGAAAATTATGGGAGTGGGACTTAACTTACTTTATACTTTTAATTGCATTATCATTTTTCATTTTCAGAAGACAAAATGTGGATCCCAGTGAACAGCTTAAGTGGGTATGCTGGTAGTGATCAGCAGAGTGATGAAAATCCACTTCCAAATATGCAACAACAAAAGACAGGTACAGTCATGAGAAGGAAGAAGTGTCATGTTGCTGGCTCCCTTTGTTTCATTCTTACTAAACTATGAGTCATCTGAAAATTCTGTCCAGTTATACTGTAGTCTACAAGATAAAGGAAGATAATCAAGCTGCCAAATACACTCATTATTTCTCTCAACAATAAGTTATATTCCTAGTTATTTTCCATAGCAACATATTGGTGAATTATATCAAAAGATGTAACTCAGAATATGGTATATTTTTGAGCCATCCTCAAAGAATATTTATATAAGTTCTTTGTATATTAGCTATGTTTTTGTGCTCTATTTCATGTTCTTTTACTTGATTCTTCTTTTAATTGAAAATAGATTCTTCTCTCAAACAACACACCTGAACAGTTTCCCCTCCCTTTTCTCCGCCAAGCCCCCTGTTCCCATCCCCGATCCTGTCTCTCCAGGATCTATACCCCTCTGTGTCCTCTTAGAAAAGAACAGGACTCTAAGAGCCAACAACCAAACAGACAAAACATAAAATAAAACGAGGCAAAAGCCTTCACACTGAGTCTGAACAAGGCAATCCTAGAAGAGGAGAATCTCAAAAGCAGGCAAAAGAGTCCAAGACAAACCCACGCTCACTGTTCCACAGAAACATCAAGCTAACAACAGCTACAACATATATGCAGAGGACCCTTGCAGGCTCCATGTCTGATGCTTCAGACTTTGTTGGCCCATATGTGCCTCACTTAGTTTATTCAGTGGGCCATGTTCTCCTGCTGTCCTACATCCCCTTTGACTCTTTCAGCCTCTTCCTCTGTTGGATTCCCCAAGCTCTGAAAGGAGGGATCCGATGGAGACTTAGAGATCTTATTATGATTATCTGTATCCAATTGTGAAGTCACCGAACTACATTGAGATTGCAGCTTAGATCCAGAATCAGTATCATTTAAATCTTAAATCYAATGCTTTCATCCTAGGAACTTTATTTTCTAAAGATTGCAATTGCATTTATTTAGATTTTGTGGATTATGTGTACACAGATAAAATACTGTTAGGTATCTATCACAGCTTTTTTCCTGATGGATTTGTCATTAGTAGACTAGAATATTTCTCTTATACCATCATATATGCTATAGTATATCAGCTTTTATTCTGTGTTTCACCTGAAGTTGCAATATGTAGGTAAAATAATTAAATCAGCTCAAAATGGGTGTGGGGTGTGTGCAGCAGGCTAAGACCATGTAGAGTCTGGGGATAAAATAATGCATGAGTATTTTCTTTTGTCTCAGGGAGACTGAAGCTTAGGAGCAATACATGACAAAATGTGCTATTTACTTTGGTTTAAAGCTTCTCTTCAAACCAGAAATTTAATTACATATGACTTGCTCATATACATATGATTTATAAGTCTCTTTTCCCCTAAGTGAATAAGCCTCCTTGGCTAGCTTGGAACATTTCTACATTAATTTCTGTTGATTCACCATCAGAAATAATATTTTTAGTATCAGACCATCCATTTATGATAATGTTTTTGGAGTACAGTAATTAGATACTTACTGTCACTTCAAATTTAAAAGCAACCTCAAGTTTGCTGCTTCTTGCCTCCTGGTCAGGGAGAAAGAACTGTGTTTCTCAAGTCACTGTGTATTGTTGAAAATAAATTTATACACATCCTGTGAGAACTCAGATACAAAGACAAATCTTCCTCAGCAAATAGCTAGATGCTTTTAAGTATCTATCTGGGGCAGATGCATCAGTGAGTAATTTCCTATGAAAGCCCTTTGTTGCAACACATATCCTAGGCCAGCCACTGCCAGCCACTGGAGATAAAAAAGAAACCTGACCAGGAATCCATCCAGAGGTTCTCAGATGCCAATGTCAACATCAGATAGAAAACATGTTATAATGCAAATGTGTTGATCTCCTCATTAAAATGTTGATCCTTACAGGAATAAAGAGTATACCCAATAATCTGCAATTGTCAATCATTCCTCTGTGGTATTACTGTCAATTCTTCCAAAATCTTATTTTGAGGAAACTGCTAAACATTAGAATGTACAAATTAATTTGTAATATATCAGCTACAATATAGGTCTGTGTGTGCTATTTTTTGGAGGTAGTAATGATAAAATGGATATATCAGATGTTAGCGATTATAGGACATTTAGTTGAGTCTTTAAAAGGCAATAAGAATGGCCAGTTAGGAGAGTTGGGAAATGGATTCTGGACAGAGGTAGTGGCCTAAAATAAAATTAAATATTCTTGGCAGTGCAGCAGGCTATAGAAATTTTATACTCTGAACTGATGCCAGTGTATGTAGTAATGATAATTTCTGAAAAGTCCTTAAAATCTATGAATGTACAAAGCATAGAATACATCCATGTTTAGAGGCAAGTCTTTTTCATTCAACCTCCTTCAGCATTTCATGTGTTTGTAAATTTAATACTGTAGAACATCTTCAGCTGGACAGCAAGAAGTCAAGTCTGTCTTGCACTGACTAAGACCAATTCATTTGTGAATGGTGCTTCCCCTTTGAAAACTCAGCCCAAATATAACTACTTTAACTTGTCCTCCCCAGCTGAGCTCTGAGCCCTTGCTAGCTCTCCAACTTTGGCTTGTGCTCCAATTTCACTTTTACACTGTGTAGAACTCTCCTAACATTCTAACCAGTTATACTGTTTATAATCAGTGAGTGGATTGCTCATATTTTCTCATATCAAAAATAATTTATATATTTTATCATTTATGGGGCGTATATTTTAATGCGAGCAAAGATCTTTTCATTTAATTGCCTAAAAGCATACCACAACTAGCAGTGGAATGTACCCCCTACCCAATCATCTTCCTTCTGATGAATGACTGTACATGTAGTTCTTCCATACCTCTTCTCACAGCATCTCATCCCACCCTATTCTCTTTCTCACTGGCTCCTATCTGTTTTTAGGCAGACGATACTTTTATCTTTAGCCTAAGCAAATGGTTCTCCCTTTGGTTTAGGATGCTTTGCCGAATCCCACTCTGTCCTCAGAACTTCTTGAGGTTGTGCTGCTGGCTCAGTGTCCACTTCTCCCTCGGTATAGCCATCACTGTTGCTCACCTAGCTGGGCGTGGTTGGGTACAGTGCAGGATCCTGGTCTGCATGAACAAAGGCAATGAATACATCCAAGTGGTGCCCAGGGTCTCTGGAGCAAGGTTTGTGAGACCAGGGTAGGGGTGCTGGGAGGTCCTTCATCTACAGATTAAAGCACTTTAGGGTCTGGATGAAAAACAAAACAAAAACAAACAAAACATAAAAGGTCAGATAAGGATTGAAGCCTGATAACTGTCAGGGTAGTAAATTCCTGCTATGGTTGGTAGTGGGAGAGTTGGCTTTATGGCTCCAGGTTCCCAAGGCGGAGATTGCTAACTCCTGCTCTCCTCATACTTGAGGACAGCTAGGTAGAAGCTTCCTTGACCTTTCTTTCATAATCCTTCAAGGCCCTACAGGGTTACTTATGATCTCAGATCAGATGCTTCCTCCTCAGTTAGGTCTTTGAGGCCGTGCTAAATAGTGTTAGTCCCCTCCTCCCTCACTCAGTTTCTTCTCTCTCCTGGAAGCCACAGTCTACCTTCCATGTTCTCCTGTACCTTACTTTGGTTAGAAAGCAGGAAGTAACTGGCATATTCCTTGGAGATGGAAACTGGTTCTAGTATTCTGGAGTGCAAATTGATAGCAGGGAAGATGTCTGATTCATTTTAGAATACCTTAATTGTGGCACAGTATTTGGCCAATTTAGAGGTTAACAAATTATTTATTTTATTTTATTTTGTTTATTTTCTATATTCTTTGTTTACATTCCCAATGCTTTCCCCTTTCCCAGTCCCCCCTCACCATATGTCCCCTAAGTCCCCTTCCCCAATCACCCCTCTCCCATTTCTCTGTTCTGGTACTCCTCTACATTACTGGATCAAGTCTTTTCAGGACCTAGGCCCTTTCCTCCCTTCTTCTTGGGAATCATATGATTAGCTAATTGTGTCTTGAGTATTCAGAGCTTCTGGGCTAATTAATATCCACTTATCAGTGATTGGATTTCATGTGTATTCTTTTGTGATTGGGATAGCTCACTTAGGATGATATTTTCCAGTTCCAACCATTTGCCTACAAATTTCATGAACAAATTATTTTTATCAAATTATTTTGTCTGGAATTTAAGACATTACACTGTCTAATTCAGTATTTTAAAAGTGAGGTGTGGGTTATCATGTCAGATTACATGCTGATTTCTGATTCAGTGAGGACAGATAATAAGGTTCTTAGCTACCCAGCCAAGCATTTTCCCCACAAAACCATGCTGTACCAACTAATGTTCTCAGTGTTCCTAGAAGTCATTGAGAACACATTTTATTTTTAACAGTAATTCTTAATGTATTCAGACTAGGAAGTATTCCAAAAATTAATATTTTGCAAACTTACTTACTTATTGGACTCTTGAGTCCTTTGGTAAAAAAATCTTGTTGCTAAGATGCTACACAAGAAGGCTGGAGAGTGCCTCAGTAGAAAAATTTGCTTTACACACTTGCAAGGCGCCATGAGTTTGGTCCAAGAGCTCAAATAAAATTCAGGGACAGTGGAACAAGCCCATCATCTGGATACTAGCGAAGTAGAAACAAACAGATCCCTGGGGTCTGCTTGGCCAGTCACTCAAAGATAAATCAGTGAGTTCCAGGTGTCATGAGAAATGCCGTCTAAAAAATATGAGTGATGGAGGAAGGGATTCTATATTGACTGTTACCCCTCAATACCTGCACAGGAATAAACAATGCTAAAGCAAAACACATGCTATACTTGTTTCACCAATTCTTTTACTTACAGAACAGCAGTTATAATTAAACTATGAATTCGTTGGTAATTGGTTTATGTATCATGATCTCATTAGTGGTTTTGAGTTCATTAATAGCATCATATTTTGTCTTATCAATATATAGTATAGTTTCAGTACTAAGTACAGAACATATGTTCTTAAGGTATTACCAAAAGGAATTTGTTATGTCTAGAATCTTACTGGAGTCAATCAAATTAATCTTTTTCTGATACTCCATTGTCAATGATGGTACTGTGTGTGTGTGTGTGTGTGTGTGTGTGTGTGTGTGTGTGTGWGAGAGAGAGAGAGAGAGAGAGAGAGATAACCCCTGCAACTGGCATTTTTCATGTGTTGAGTCTTAACCTTGGCAAAGATGTTAATAAATTCTGAAGTGAATGAGATGTGTATGGAAAGAAACAATAAAAATAAATAAATAAATAAATAAATAAATAAATAAATAAATAAATAAAAAAAAATTGGTATGTCTTGGTGACTTCAAACTATAGTGGAGCCCATTTCCAGCAGGGAAGATTGTATGGCCTTTTGCTGTGTGGCAACATGCCTGTTCTATCCCTTGGGTACATTTTCTTTCAGTTGGGATCAATTAACTTGAAATTCAGTGGTATCCAGATGCTGTTGAAAGCAGCAGCTAATAGAGAACTTTCATGAGTTTCCTGAAGGACATCTATGTCATTTTATAGTTCTCTCTCTTTAGTTTTGTTGTTGTTGTGATAACCCTAGACCTTACTAATAACAGCTTCCTTTCATTTGCTATGTTTCCATAAGAAATATAAATGTGTTTAAATTTTGCATTTAATGAGGCTTCCTGACACCAAAAAAAAGAATGTTTCCAGAGATCCAGGGCATTTGTTTTCTGTAAAGAATTCCCACAATGGCCGCTTCTATACTGGGGCAGGCCAGATGCAGGAATGACTGTTTCTTCCTTCCTGGCTATGGGTGGCATATGGAGTCTTCTGCAGTCTATAAAAGGAGGTCCACTTTCAATTTTGGTTATCAAAATAATTCTTGAGGATATTTTAACAAGAATCAATACACAGGCAAATGCCTGTTGATTACCTTTCTTCAGAAGATTTTCTACACACAGTCACAAAAGGGTCAGACATTTATTCATAATTACATTTAGCAAAGTAATTTTTAAATTTTTAAAATTTTAATGTTCATTATAATCAGTACCTCTGTGTGTTACCCGAGTGAGTTTTAATTAACTATTTACAGGTTGCATCCATAGTCTTCCGAGGGTATCTACTATATTCAACACAGAATAAAAGAAAAAACAAAAGACAAACTTACTCTTTATTTTATACAGGGTGACTTTCATAGTCGACTTTTTAATGTAAGTTTTTTTGAGCCCATATCGTGGCATAATGTTTTGAGGATATGTTCAAGCATGATTTCTGTGATAACGACAGTTGCATATCTCAAAACTTACACAAAACTCATTTGTTTTAAGAGGTTACAAACTTATATTTTAAATTATTTATGTTTAACTTGAAATATGCCTATAAATCTAATGGTAAATCAAAGCAATACACATGTCCTGTGAATCTTTGAGTCCACTCCTTGAAAATTGCCATGGCTTTTGTTAATGAATCTTTTCCAAAAAAGAGAACATTTTGAATCATTTATGCTGTATAGAATTTAAAGGTTTTTTTTCCCCTTTGGCAAAAGATTGCATGTTAAAGAAACCAACTGAACCAACCTCTGAGATGGAAGCAATTCTCTCTGAGTCAGTGAGAGAGCAGTAACCTGACTGGGTCTGTTCTGGGACCATGTCACCGAAGGGCCAGTAGCACTAGAGAATGAATTCGAATTTATAAAGCTTCAACATGAACTCTCACTTTCTTTTTAAATAAGCTAGAGTTAGAATTTTTGCACAAGCTGATGCCTTATGCCAAGTAATTATCTAGAACCCCACAGAAGAGAGGGGGCAAAGACTAGAGGAGGTCGAGGGGGTGGAGAACGTGAGGAGAACACGGCCCACTGGACCAGGTAACCAGGGCTCACATGGCCACTCAGAGACTGAAGCAGCAAGCATGGACCCTGCGTGGGTCTGCCCAGGTTCTCTGCACATATATTATGGCTGCTAGTTTGGTGCTTTTTGGGGACTCCTGGCAGCAGGAGCACATGTATATGACTCTCTTGCTTGCTCTTGGGATTCCTTTCTCCTATCACGTTGGCTTTTCCAATCTCAAAATGAGGACTTTTGCCTTGTCTTTTTGTATCTTGTTTTGTCCTGTTTGGCTGTCATCTTTGGAAACTTGCTCTTTTCTGAAAGGGACATGGAGGTGGTGTAGGGAGAAAGGGGAGGTGTCAGGGGAGCTAGGGAGAGTGGGAAGAGGGAACTGTGGTTAGGCTGTATTGTATGAGAGAAGAATCTATTTTCAATAAAAAAATTAAAAGTACAGCATCTTGTATACAGGTCTTCTGAAAAGAAAAATGAGACAAAATCGGCTAAACATGTTCAAACAATGAGAAATGCTGAGTGTTCAGGATCTAAAACTGCACTTCCCACAAGTTATTGGCCCTAGGACATTACAGGCATTGCTAAGCCTGTATCTGGTTTTAAACAGGGAATTAACTTCCTTCTCCATGTATCAGGCAGGACCTCAGGGAAAGTCCTGACTTGGCCTAGCCCTCAACTTGGCCTATCTGTCTTCATATCTAATAAACAAACAAACAAACAAACAAACAAACAAATCCTGATAAGGCAAGGAATATACCATGTGTATCCCATTTTATCCCCTTTACAAGGCAGAAAGTGGTATTTTCCTAGAATTTCGGGAGCCTGTAAAGGCATCAGGCTTTAGGTAGTATAAAGCATTTGTGCTAGTCTGAAGCTGGCCTGTCATATGATATTTTATCTTAGCTGCTATTAAAATTAGATTCTCTTTTCCTCAGTGCAGAAAAATGACTCAGAGGAGTTGTTTATGTCACYACGGATATAATTTGAGATTAATTAATTATGGATACTTCAAATAAGTGACAATCAAAACTTGCCTTCCCACCAATATAATTTGATGAACTCTATTAGTTTGTATTCAGGAGGGAAGCAACTAGTCTTGCTAATGCGCACTGTGGGGTGGGGCCCAGAGGATGGCTCAGTCAGTAAAGTGATTGTCTTTCAAATACTAGAACCTGAGTTTGATTTCTAGGTCCCATGAAAAAAATGTCAGGCATGATGAAGTGTGCTTGTAATTCCATTACTGGGATAGGGGTTCTAGTATGAACACTGGAACTCATGGGCCAAACATGGGAGTCTAACAGTAAACCTAGGCCAAAGAGACAATTTCTCTTAAAGGAGTTAGATGGTGTTCCTCACAATGAGAACTCCAGTCTCCGTTAACATGTGTGCATGTTTGCAAACCTTTGAGCATGTATGCACACAGTCAATTAAACAAACAAGTATATGCACCCATAAACATACACACATAAGATCTTTTTGTTTGTTTTGTTCTTCGTTCTTTCTTTCTTTCCTTTCTTTTTTTTTTAATTTTATTTATTTTACGTATGTGAGTACACTGTCTTCAGACACACCAGAAGAGGACATTACAGATGGCTGTAATGTAAAGAAGATCTCATTACAGATGGTTGTGAGCCACCATGTGGTTGCTGGGAATTGAACTCAGGAAGAGTAGTCAGTGTTCTTAACTGCTGAGCCATCTCTCCAGCCCCCTTTCTTCCTTTCCTCCTTTCTTCCTTTCTTCCTTTCTTCCTTTCTTCCTTTCTTCCTTTCTTCCTTTCTTCCTTTCTTCCTTTCTTTCTTCCTTCCTTCCTTCCTTCCTTCCTTCCTTCCTTCCTTTCTTTCTTTTTTCTTTCTTTTGTATTGTTTTTTCTTTCTTCCTTCCTTCCTCTTTTCTTTCCTTCTTTTTCTTTTCTTTCCTCTTCCTTCTTTTCTTTTTTTCTTTTACTTTTTTCTTTAAGTCAGGGTTTCTCTGTGTAGCCCTGGCTGTTCAGCCAAGGCTGGCCTCCAGGGTACATAGATCCACCTCCCTCTGCCTCCAGAGTACTGGGATTGTGGGATAAAAGGCATGTACTCTGCTACCAGGTTTCCACTTCGGATCTTAACACAGTTGTTTACTTTCTTTTCTTATTGTAGGCCAGAAAGCACAGAGACCTTCAACAGCAAATATTCCTGTTTCCAACTCTGATCAAAGAGACACCAGCTGCCTTTTGTCCTCTTACACACGATCAAAAAGTGCAGCTGCTCAATATCCATCCAGAGCTGCTTCTGAAATTTCAGAAATTGAATACATTGATGTCACTGACAAGAATGAGCTTTTTGGGGGAAACACTGCTGATCAACAAGCCTTAGACACTTTGGAGAAAGAGTTAAATATACTGAAAAGCCCTGCAGGTAAATGTTAGATTTTGCTTATTAAATGTCAGCTCTGTACTCTTCTTCATTTTTTCTTAGTATTTTTATTTATTCCTCTCCTCATCTATTACATCCTGTCTGCAGACAGTCGTTTCCCTTCCCTTCTACCCTCCCAGTATTCCTTTCTCAGACCGCTTCCATGTTTCTCTTCCGAAAAGGGCAGGCTACCCATAGTTATCAATCAAACATGACGTATCCAGTTTCAATAAGATTAGCCACATTTCCTCCTAATGAGGAAGAATGAAGCAACCAGTAGAGGGAAATGATTACAAAAGGAAACAAAAGAGTCAGAGAAAGGCAGCCCTGTTTCCTTGATAGTCCCACAGGGAGACCAAGGTACACAAATGTAGCCTGTATGCAGAGGGCTGGGGTCAGACCCAGGCTTGTATGAAAACTCCCTGGTTGTCTGTTCAGTCTTACAAGCCTCTGTGAGCGCAGGGTGGTTGATTCTGTGGGTTTAAATGTAGTGTTCTTTCACTTTCTGGAGGATTCTCAGAGCTCTGCCTAATACTGAGCTGTGGGTCGCTGCATCTGTTTCTATCGGTTTCTGGATGAAGCCTCTCTGATGGCACTTGGGCTATCAGAGTGCCATCTGACTCACCAGTCTATGAGTATAGCAGGATGTCATTCAGAATGATTCCCTTGGTTGATTTTTATTGTTTTTCCTTTGAAAAACAATACAAATCTTTTCTTCTTTTTTCTTTTCTTTTCTTGTCTTTTCTTTTCTTTTTCTCTTCTCTTCTCTTCTCTTCTCTTCTCTTCTCTTCTCTTCTCTTCTCTTCTCTTCTCTTCTCTTCTCTTCTCTTCCCTTCCCTTCCCTTCCCTTCCCTTCCCTTCCCTTCCCTTCCCTTTCTTTTCCTTTCCTTTCTTTTTCTTTTTGCCAGTCATGTTTGGTTCTAGGTCTCTGTGCAATTAAGCCTTTGGGATTTGGCCTTCCAGGCAATGTCAAAGGTGGGATCCCACTCATTTTCATGTCTTACTCTACAAACACAAAGACCTTCTCTTCCCTTATGTTTTACTTCTTAGATATGCCCAATACTACACAAAAATACTTAGTACCACATATTTTAAGTATTTTATATGGTCCTCCTCAACCTAAACTTCACACAAACAAGTTGTGACAAAAGAACCTTCATGTTTGGGCCCAGCAGATTGTTGCAGTATATAAAGCCATTTGGCCAAGATTGGAAACCAGTATTTGATTCTAGCAGGACTGTAGTGATACCTTTAATCTCAGGACTTGGGAGGCAGCAGCAGGCCATCCCTTTGAATTCCAGGCCAGTTTGGACTACAGAGTTCCACAATAGCCAGGGCTATATATATATATAAAAAAAAAAAAACCAATATTAAACAGCAACAAGAACAATAACAAGAACAACAACAAAACAAAAAACAAAATCCAAACAAAAAAGGAAGAAAGAGGGAAATTAATCACAGGGACAGACATGTTAGAATTCCCCTGATTTCTATCTGACATCCTCCTGCATGCACTGGTGTGGTGTGTGTGTGTGTGTGTGTGTGCGCGCGCGTGTGCACACAAATAAAATATAATGAAAAAAATTCAAAAACAAAATTCTTTTTTATTTTTCCTTTAATTGCAATGAAGGATTAATGTCTTCAGCTTTGCAAACTCTTCTGCCCAGTCTCTTGAGGGGATGGGGGGAATTGAACTGTCAAGAATTTTAAAGCAGCTCTTCCCAACCTCGAAGGCATGGACAGACACATGGGCGTCTTCTCCAAATGCACACTGAGTGAGTGTGTCTTCATTATCTAACAAGGGACCATGGGCCAAGGCCATGCCCCAGTGCCCAAGCTGCTAGGTAACAGACCACAGTTTAGGATGGAATTTTACTTGCTCATTCTATTTCTAGCCTGAATAGCTTCAAAGAGCATGACAAATGGCTCCTGTATTCTTGAACAGTGCTGCTGTCTGGTAGTAACAAAACATCTGGGAGGCAAAGCTCTTAAAGTCATTCATTTGAAATGAACTATACATGAAGAGGCTGGAAAATTATCTGGGTTTGTGTATTCCAGTCTTGTTCCCACCCTTCCATCATGTTCCTCTGCTGTTAGTGGTCCCCTTTCTCTCTTACTAGGTTTAGACAGCTTTGCTACTTTTGCAAGAATGATCAAACTCAATTTTGAAAACTTCAAGCAATAAAAAAGCCAAAATAAAAACAAACAAAACCCAACCAACCCCACTAAGAGAACAAAATCTAACAAGCAAACAAACAAACAACAAAAAMCTCCAGAACATCACAAAACCTTACTGCTCTTAAAGCATCTACCTCGGGGTGTATTTATACTCACCTCAGAAAGAGAACTTAGTCACAGATCATAGAAGTGGCACCATTCATGTCTTTCATGTGGAAATAAGGAGGTTAATTGAGTTTCAGAAGTATGGGTGACTTTTGTATATGTTAAAACCCATCTGGCAAGAATGAATGTTTACTGGAGAGTTCTGTTGCTGTAATTCTCTGCTCAACTTGCATGCAGCTTTTCTGAGGAAGTCTTCTGCTCCCATACCCACCTGCTGAAAATCCTTACTTATGTAAAGTGTGGAGAGATCTCACAAGTCTTGTGAGGTTCTCATCCTACGTCCTGTAACTTTCTCCCGTGTTTTTATGTAAAAGTGTTATTTGGGGGCTTTTCTATGAGTCCCTTATTGAAGAATAATGACATTGATACCTATTATATTTCATAATAACGTTTGGCACTAAAGCTGGGCAAGATATTCATTTATTCTAACCTGACTATGTTGGCAACTTCCCAGCCATGTGCCCTGTTATCTGCCATCTTAGTCGTGCCTAGGTTGCTCCTCATCCATCCCTGTCCTGATAGCAACTACCTCATACTGACCCTCAGGGTGACTCCTCCATTTGGGGCCCCCTCATTGGATAGGATGTTCTACCTTAACTGTCCTTCACAGCTATAGGCTGATCTGATCTTTATTAGCTAGTCAGAGGTGAAGGAGAACAATTTTTATACAACACTAGGCCAGGAGATGCTTCAAAAATAATGACAATGACAATTTTCAGGCTGCAACCAGGTCTCTGGGCACAGAAGTCAGCATCAGAATACACAGTGCACAAAAGCATCTTCTAAGAATTTGAGATTCCCTCCTTTCAAAAGGAAATATTTCAGTCTTGAAGTAAACACCTACCCAAAGATGGATGTACGGATTGAAAGGAAGGCATTGTATTGTAACTCCATGAAAACAGATTCCTGCTACCTTGCACAGTATTTTTAAATTGTAGCTAGACAGGAATAAAGGTTCAAAAGCTTAATAGAATGAAAATATAGGTGCTTGTGAATTATTTTCACCAGAATATGACTGCCAAATTAACTATATAAAATTTCCACAGTTTAGGCCAGAAAGTAAAATATTGACAATTCATTCTAAATTTTGTATGTATTTCTTAAAATTCAAAACAAAACAAAACAAAACCCTAGGAAATTGAAAGTATTTCTTTTTGCTTTGAATTTTCGGCATTAATTCATCACTAAAATAAACAATGAAGACCATTTATTTGCTTACTTTCTTAAATCACTTGCCATGATGGCTATTTTCTGGTTGTCAATTTGATTGGCAATTCTGGGATGAACTACAATCCAGAAATGGAGGGCACACCTGTTATCTAGATATTGAGGCTGAAAGACACTGGCTTCTGACCTGGATCTTGACATGGAGTTCTTGAGGCATTAGTGGCCATGGAAAAGCTATTACACATACCAATCAAGAGAGTAATAAATACATCTCAGTGAGTTACAATTTATCTTAATATTTCATTCTTATTTCTTTCTTGCTCTCTGTCCATACCGAAAGACCCATCTTCAAGTTTTCATTCATCTTAAAAGTTTGATGATGGCATTCTTGACATTATCTGTCTTTAAAATATCTTTTAAATATTTCTCTGCATATTGTGTGTGTATGGGTGTATGGATGATGTGTGGGCAAAGAGGAGGGCAGGTATATGACACGGCAAGAGCAGAGGGCAGAGGACAACTTTGCCAAGACACCTTTCTCATACCTTTACACAGATTCTGCAGATCTAACTCACATTGTCAGGCTTGCTGGGCAAGAGGTTTGCCTGGATAGGCAGCTTGACCAGCCCCCAAGACATGTCGGTTATGATGAATGACCTGAATGTAGGTAATTAGTAGATCTGAATTCTCTTTCCTTTGTACAATAACAGACATCTGTCCACTATCTTCTGTCTGTTTTTACCATTGTTTGATTGGGCCTGACAGTCCAGTTGTTTGTTGTCGTTGTTGTTGCTGTTGTTTTTCCTGCAGGGAGGGATTTGTGGCTATATTAACTGAAGTGGCTCCAGTTGCTTTTAAAACTTCTACATGACCATTCCTGGCTCTATTTTCTTCTGTGACTTAATCCTATGCTCTCTTAATTTTGAGACGTCACCATTTTTTTCTCACATTTCTTTTCTGGGAGAAGTCTTTTTTGTTTGTTTGTTTGTTTATTCAAGTTTTTGATACATTGTATTCTGATCATATTTCTACCAGGCCTATCTTGTTTTAGGTTCTTGGCCACTTAGTGACAGGATCAGGGAAATTCTTTTCAACTGCTTCTTACAGTGGCAGCTGTTCTTTCTGACTATAGAATAAATTCTTCATTTTCAGGCAAAAATCTCTACTTTTGCATTTTTGAACTGGATTCTGTTACATTCTGTTTTATGCTGATGGGACCCTATTTTCTTAAGTAGGATGCTCTTTTAGCAATGACTTTCCAGTCTGTCCTTTAGCTAAAGTACTATCTGGGGTTCTCACAATGGCAGTCTCCCAACAGAAAGTCCGAAATTCTGATTGTTGTTCAGTTCATGAGGCTGAATCTCTCAGCTGGTCTTCCAGCAAAGAAGTCAGCTTTAATGTTAGTCAAGGAAGGGATTTTCTACTGAGCATGAGGGCAAACAAGCAAAATACAAAAGCCTCTCTTTGATATAGGCAGCCACCAGAAGATGTGGCCCAGAAGGTAGGAAGATATTACCAACTCAAGTAATCCAAGTAAGAAAATTCCCTCGCAGGTTTACCCAGCTGCTTGAGCTCTGGTTARTTCCAGATGTGGTCAAGTTGACAGTCAAGAATCACCACCATGGTTGATCTGCATGCTTTTATTTCCACCTGTATTTATTAAGCTGCTCTTGAAGCTATAAGTCTACATCAGGATTTTTAAAACAAATTCTCTAACATTATTTTACTTTTCTTCTGCTATTACTGACAATTTTTTGTGGTAATTTCAAACTTTTAGAAAATGTGTAAAAGAGTAGAAGAAAAATGCAACAAACTCATGTGTATATGGATGTTCTAAGATAAAGAGTGGAAAAGAGGAAGAGGGTGAAGGAGAGGAAAGGAAGAAAGAGTGGGGGAGGAGAGAGAAGAGCAGAGAATGCCCTTTGTGCATTTGTGTTTTTTTGATCCATTTGAAAGTTACAAACGTGACTTTGCCAAAAAGTATATCAGTGTGTACCTCCCTGTACAAGAATACCTCTCACACATGTGTGTTGCAGTGCTCAGAGTCAGGCAGTTAACATGATGAAGGTGCTTCTCTATTCCTGATGCGTTTAATAGTACTGTCCTGAAGCTTTTGTTAGAGGTCACTATTTTTCTGGTATAAGATCTAATTGAAGAATAATGGACATTTAATTTGTTTTCTTATGTTGAATGTTTAAGATTAGTCCTGCCATATAGTTCAGATTTTTCTGAGGATTGCTACATAGTCTAGTTAGGTCTAGAACTAAGGATCTTCCTGCCTCTACCTCCAAACTCCTAGTGTTGGGATTACAGGCATGTAATGCAATATTTGACTTCAGGCTAATCTTTCATTTATTATTGCATCATACTTCTGATTCTTGAGTCCTCTTTTATTGGCAAGGCTGGTTGTCACATGCCATCTTTGTATCCTTGTCATGTTGACTTTATTCATTTCATGCTCATCATGAGATATGAAGTATACCTAGCAGCCTCAGCTTTGCATTGATAGCAGTCTTTTATTGGCTACTGACTTCCAGAATTTGGTGTTGTTCTTTTAGCTTAAAGTCTAGATGCAGGAGAAGAGAACAGCTCAAAGCTTAGAATTAGAAGTTGTAGCATAGCGACTTGTAGTACCATTGAGTTAAAGGATCTTTGGCCTCGTGCCACTTTTCATTGTATGGTACCTGACTATATTTCTGTGGGTCTTCATTTTTCACATCTCACAAGTGAGGGTAGTGATATTTTTATTTTTAATATAACCCAAACTTTTAGGAATTTTTTTTTTGTTTCACAGCAAATCTTATCAAGAGTCCTCAAATATAAATGAGATTAGGTGACTCTCTAATTGCTTTGGGATTGTGGGGAAAGAACTTCATCTCAAACTTAATATATCTAAGTGTATCATAATTTGAAAATCACTGAGCTAAATAATTTAAAGGAAGTTTTAATCTGTAAATATATTGAGGTCTGTCTTTCATTGGGAACAATGTAAATTACTTTCAGTGGGGAAATCTGCTTGCTGAAAAACTGGAAGTTACTATTAACCACCAAAACTAAATATGTTTTCAGTTCAGTGTGAGAATACTGTTAGTGTTTATTTATTTCAACCAGGATGTTACTTATTTGACACTTTTGTCAAAGGGAGGGGTATAGCACCCAGTTATGGTGACAGCTTAAACAAATCATAATATATGGTATGATAATTTAGATGGCTTTATGTGTTGGGGATATAGTTCAATTGCTAGAGAGATAAAAACACAAAACTCTAGATTTAAGCTCCAGAGCCTTATAAACAGGGCACCGTGATTTGCATCTGTAATCGCAGCATTCAGCTAGTAGTGATGAAGGGCTGTGAAATTTAAGATCATCCTTGGCTACATATTCTGTCAGTCTAGGGTATGTGAGAAGCTATATGAAAAAAGACAGTTACATTGATGCCAGCAAAAATATGCCTTGAGATCTAACATAGGAAAATTTATTTCCATACTTAGATCTACAGTAGTTTGCATAAATTTGCCTAAATATTCTGTTTCTTTTCCATGCATTGTTTGTCTACACCTAGGCTGCTGATCCATAGGCCAGGTGATGAAAAGGGAGACTTAAGTTTTACAGGCCACTCTTTCAAATACAGAGCATCATTTCCCCTAAGCAATGAAGGCAGAAAAAGAAAGACAATCATGACATAACAACAGTGGGTGGTGGCAAATCTGGGTGGAACCTCTTTATGTTGTTTATTCAGTTTGGGAAAATTCCAACACCATATGATGTTCACCTGTTTCATGAATGAATGTGCTAGTGATATATGGAATCACCTGTTTCAGATCCTTCAGAAGAAACTCACAGCCTACCCTCAGAAGAGTTACAGGCATTCAATGACAATTTTTTGACCTTAAGTCAGATGTCTAAAGACCTCCTTGAGATGTCCTGTGAGAGTGACCCCTATGGAGTTGAGTTTAGGTAAGTTAAGCCTACTTAACTCAACTTTGCAGAAAGATGGCCTATTGGCTGTTGTAGGTTCAGGTGAGCTCCAATCTGTTTTCTTTATCATATAAAGAAAAATTGCCTACGTGTATGAAATTTATGACAATTTTATTTTTGTAAAATATTTTTATCTCGTGCTGACCTAGTAGTGTGATTTAGTAAAAGACACAAAAACGTGTTACTTTAGTTTGAAGATATTTCTCTGCTAAATAGTGTGTGTCATTAAAAGGGATGGGAAAGAAATAATAATCCTCCAGTATTATATTGAAAGAAAGGTATCTTAGTTGAATTCATTAATCTCATAAATTTTCATAGTTCATATAAGTAGACTCTTACCCAATGTAAATATTTAAAAAAATTGAGAAGGTTTTTTCTTAAAATTTATTCTAGAATTTTTACCAGTATTTTAATTTGCAGAATTTTATACTTCGTTGAACATGGGCATCAATTAAAAGATGCAAAGCTCAAATTGGCAAATGCTTCAACAAAGAGAAAATTTGGCTATTGGTGGCACTGGCAGCTTTAGAAATAAGAAAATAAATTCAAAACAAAGAACTCTCTAATTATAAGTCTCTCAGATTAGTTTGAAGTCTCATGCTCAAAGGAAATTAAGAGTATGTAACTCAAATTTTTCAGAAAGGGAAAATCATTTCAAGTCTGAGCTCTTGAATAATTTGCATTTCAATAGAAATAACACTTTAAAAAGAGCAAGAGTGTGGAATTTCTCTTTCCTCCCCTAAAAGTTACTAAAGTCCAAATTAAATCAATATGTGTGCTCATATTTCACAAAAGAAATTTCATACTTAAAACATAGGGGAATTTATGGAATAAAGAATTTAAAAGGAAAAGGGCAGCACAAAAACCTACTTTACACACTTGTATTCTCTTTCCAGCTGGCTTACAGATAATTCTAGAGATTGATGATTTAGGCTGTTTTAGATTTGATAAAATAATCTATCAAAGTGCCATGTCCATCACAGGGTGAACATGTTCATATTTTCTGATATACATGAGCTGGAAATTGGACCAAAATATCTGAATGATATAGACAATTTTGTTCACCTAAGCTACACTTATTTCTAAATGTCAGGTATCCATGTATTAAACTTTTGGGTGTCTACATTCCCTATAGATAAAATCCAAAACAAAATCTATCAATCAAATAAACAAACAAGTAAACAAAAAAACCTCCAGGCAAATATTTAGGGTCATTGAATTTTAGCTTTGGTTTATCTTGGGTGACTATCCACATCCTCCTAATTTACTATACCTAAAGGAATCATTTATCTGAATGTCTGTTTCCTAAGATATTTTTAAGCAGGCAATATCATGATGAATGATCTTAATGATGACCTGAGGCTCTCCAGGTTTTAGAAGTTCATTGAAAATCATCTGGGAAGGACACCATTGGAGCCCATAAAAATCCTCTTCCTTTGGTATGATAGTAGCTTTGTTTCTCAGAAAAAAGAAAAAGATGAGAATTTCTCATCATGAAGTCATTTAGTATATCCCAGGAGCATCAGAACTTAAGGCCACATTCAGCCTGCTTCCAATGACTTCAACATACATAATACAGATCATAAGACAAATGAAGCTAAAACTTGGTGCCATATGCTGTGTATTGATCTTCTAATGCATTTTTAGCTCTTCTGGAAGAAATACTGAAATTCGGTCTTTGCTGTCACTTGGGGATTACAGTACAGATGAGGAAGAGGAAGATTTTCTTGACAAGCAACATGTCATTACACTACCATGGGCAAAGAAGGTTTAACAGTTCATTACTTTTCCATTCTGTACTCAGAATAAACCAAACAACTGAGTGATTAATTTGTGCACGTACTGGATATTATTAATGACTCTGATGTTTCTAAGCTTGTAAACTAATAAAGATTAGTGATGTTATAAGCTTAAGTTCTTTATCTTCCAGATACCATATTGTATGTCAAAAACTCATCTACATTAYGGATTACATTGGTAATGGGTAAAACTATGTCAATGAAACTTACCACAGGACAGAACAGGCTGTGTTTAAGCTAATTGATTTTCTTTACTCAATTATGTTTGACATGATTTTGTCAAAAAGTATATTCTCTATGGTCATGTCATAACAGTGTCACCAACTGAGCTTAAAATTACAGTGCTTTTTGACATTGCATAAGAGGAGCTGTGGCAACTTCTCAAAGTTGATGCAAGGGAGAAAAGGAAGACCTAAAATAAAGTGGATAAACAATTTGTCCTAGTTCCCATAAATTTTCAAAAAGAGACCTTAAAGCATCTTACTTTGGGATGGTCATTGAACTGGAAGATGTGCCAGCTCAGCTAGTCTGCAGAGTTCAGACACTATTACAGATGTTTCTGGGAAACTAATTTTTGATGAAAGTAGCAGTTTCATGATTAGATATTGAGTAAAGGAAATTATTCTGGATAATGCATGTGAGCCTTATACATAATTTAAGAATAAATAATTTCCTCTAAAGGAGATAAAATTCTACCTTCATACTCTCTGGCAAGAGATTCACTCTTAGTTCTTCTGTGGGCCTCCAACCTGCCCATCAGAAATTTGGAGTTAATTGTACAACTGTATAAATTGATCCTCCTTTTACTGCCCCACCTCAGTCTCTCTCTCTGTCTCCTTCTCTCTGTCTCTCTATCTCTGTCTGTCTGTCCATCTCTCTCCTTCACTCATTCACACACACACAGACACATAAACACACACACACACACACACACACACACACACACACACACACATACAGAGATGCATATGAATGCTCCATCATCACCTCTAGTTTTCTTACAGCTCTAGACAAACCAAATGTAGGTTGTTTGAAAGGTGTCTGTCACTACTGTTGTTTATTTCTTGTTGGTATTCTTTAGTTTACGATTTTGTTTTTTTTGGGGGGGGTGATTAAGATTTTACATTGTATTGCAATTGACATATTTAAGAAATTGTATGAACAAACATGGATGGTAGTATAGCAGTTGGCGCTTTCTGCAGTTTTAGAGGAGTTTCCCCTGAATTTTGGATTTTGTTGTCTTAGGAAAATAAATGTTCATGTTTGGTTGTATTTCTACCAAATATATCATGCTGAAGTTTCAAATTCTTTTGTTATTCTGTGATTCTGGGTATCCTGGTGTAGGACTGTTTGGACCACAATGTCATTTTTTCATTGCCATTTCACTCTAAGACCAATAAATTAAACTGGAATCCACACATATTCTCACACATACACTATAAAGTAATAGTAAAGATTACATAATTTCTATTAATACTAAAAGATATCTCAATAAATATGATTAAAATGAATTGAGAATAAGCAATCAGGAAAGCCAGTCATATTTTGCAGAAGAACAAAAAGATACTTTCAAATGAATGTGGTTATACAAAATTTTAAAAAGTAATCTCACTTTATATCATTTTATTGGGGAGAAATTAATTTCTTTTACTTTTTTAAAATAGATTTTTAAATAAAAAATTTAATTTTATATATTTTATATTCTATCTTTAGTTTCCCCTCCTCCATCTTCTCCCAGCGCCTCACCCTCACCTCTGGGTTGTGAGAGGAATAGACTCTCTCTCCTCATATGCCATGGATCTAAAGCTGGGCCAGTCACAAATAGACTCCCTCACATCTTGTAGGCAGGAAAATTGTAGGTTGAAGGGTTTGTGGCTTAGTTGGTGTCTCAGTCCCTCCACTGGAAGTCTTGCCTGGTTACAGAAGATGGCCAGTTCAGGCCCTGTTTCCCCATTTCTAGGAGTCTTAGCTAGGATCATCATCACTGGTTTTTTGGGAGTTACCATTGCCCTTGGTTTCTAGCTGATGCTTCTTCACCTCAAATTTCAGTTCTCTCTCAGTATCTTTTTCCTCAGTGCTATCTCCACTTGATCCCTCCTGTTCCTATCCCCCACTTCTCCCCCACCTGGTCCCCTTCCTTGCTGTACCCATAATGCCTATTTTTCTTCCTCTTCCCAATGAAATTCAAGTGCCCCCTTCACCCCCACCCCATGTTACTTAGCTCTTTGGGGTATGTGGACCTACTGTAGCATGGTTATCCTTTACTTTATGGCTAATATCCATTTGCAAGTGAATACGCATCATGCTTGTCTATCTGGGCTTGGGATACCTCACTCAGGATGATCTTCTCTAGTTCTATTTGCCTGCAAATTACATGATGTCACAGTTTTTAATACTGAGTAATGTTGGGGTCTAGGATTAACTATTCACTGACCACTCAAACACCAGTCTCAGATATGATAAAAGTTTATTGGTCCTGTGAAAGCTCAATAGATGCTCCAGTGTAGGGATATCCAGGGGGTGGGTTATGGGAGTGGGTTGGGTGGAGGAGCATATTCTTGGAGGCAGGGAATGGGAGGATGGGTTGGGGGTTTTCAGGGAGGGGGGAACCAGGAAGGGGTATTTGAAATGTAAATGCAGAATATATTCAATTAAAAAAAGTTTATTGAATGCTTTATTCAAACTGCTCAATCAGAACCACCAAAAGGACCCAGGAGCCTAAATGTGGTACCAGTCTATTCTCAATGCAGGTGTTTTATAGGAAATACCAGTTTCATAGGTTTAAAAGATAGTGCACAGGGGAATTTCAGAATATAGATATAACAGACCCTATGTAATTCAACAATAACTTTTATCCTCATAAAGTAACATTCTTAGTGTCAGTTAAAGTAGTAACTCCTAAAACCCTAAAACAGAGGAACGCAATTTCATCTTATAAGCAACATGGCGAACAAACACAAGATGGCTAAAGCTATAGCAAACCCTGCCAAGTAAAACTCTAATATGTAAATGTGACATATCCACTTTATCCATTCTTTGGTTGAGGAATACCTAGATTGCTTACACTTTGTAGCTCTTATAGATTAAAGAATCTATGAACATAGGTGACGGAGTGTTCTTGTGGTCTGGCGGGTTTTTCTTGAGTATATGCCTTAGAGCTCAGAGTGAGCAGTATAGCTGGTTCTTGATGTAGATTGTCAATTTTCTCAGAACTGTCTGTAAATGTCTCCTTTATTTCCTCAGATCCTGAGACCAACTTGACCATGTAAGGAACAGTGTGACATGGTTTCCTTCCCTTGGAACAGGTCCAGCAGGGCACAGGCCTCCATGAGTATTGATGGATGCTATGGGTATAAGGCTTATTTGTAAAACAGTGTACATATTTTTACATTCCTCCTTCAAGGAATGCTCTTTCTGCAAAGGTTAATGACTCCATGATTATCAAAAAGGGCATGTCCATGTCTCAACAAAATGATAAAATTCTGTGACCTTCAGGACAGCCCTGAAGGTTGTGGGAACTGAATAGAACAGTGGTTCCTGCAGCCCAGACAGGTGCGGGTTCTGCGCCCTGGGGGATCCTACTCTCCCCACCGCTGCCACCACCATCTTTGCTACAGCCGGCTCACACCAAGCGAGCTCGGGCAACCGGGAAACCCCAAACTTAAGACCTCTGGGGACTCAGCTATCTGTGCTCAAGAGTTAAGCTGAGCAGCAGGCCCCATGGGCCAGCAGGGCTTGGCTCTGAGCCCTGCGGGAGATCTTGCACTGCCAGCCACCTCAGCCTGCCTCGCTGTCGCTTGGCCAGACGGAAAGACCAGGTACCAGTGTTGACCCGAGTTATACCGAGTTTAAGATTGTGGGGGTCACAAACAGCCAGGCAGTAACCTGCGCTCAGGAACTGAATAGAACAGTGGTTCCTGTAGCCCAGACAGGCG
>BDUI01000069.1:388786-407715 GCA_002335545.1 Apodemus speciosus
TGATTTTAGTGGGATTGCTTCAAGTTTCTCTCCATTTACTTTGATGTTGGCTACTGGTTTGCTGTATATTGCTTTTATTATGTTTAGGTATGGGCCTTCAATTTCTGTTCTTTCCAAGACCTTTAATGTGAAAGAATGCTGAATTTTATCAAATGCTTTTTCAGCATCTAATGAAATGTCCGTGTGGTTTTTTTACTTTGAGTTTGTTTACGTAGTGGATTACATTGATGGATTTCCATATATTGAACCACCCCTGCATTCCTGAGAGAAAGCCTAATTGATCATGGTGAATAATTGTTTTGATGTGTTCTTGGATTCAATAAAATTCAAGAATTTTATTGAATATTTTTGCATCGATATTCATAAGGGAAATTGGTCTAAGCTTCTCCTTTTTGTTGGATCTTTGTGCATTTTTGGTATCAGCGATGTTGTGGCTTCATAGAATGAGTTGGGTAATGATCCTTCTGTTTCTCTTTTGTGGAATAGTTTGAAGAGTATTGCCATTAGTTCCCCTTTGAATGTCTGATAGAATTCTGCACTAAAGCCATCTGGTCCTGTGCATTTTTTGGTTGGGCGACTGTCAATGACCACTTTTATTTAGGGGTTATGGGATCATTTAGATGGTGTATCTGATCCTGATTAAATTTTGGTAGTTGGTATTTGTCTAGGAAATTGCCCATTTCATTCAGATTTTCCAGTTTTGTTGAGTATAGGCTTTTGTAGTAGGATATGATAATTTTTTAATTTCCTCAGTTTCTGTTGTTATTTCACCCTTTTCATTTCTAATTTTGTTAATTTGGGTGCTGTCTTTGTGCCCTCTGATTAGTCTGGCTAAAGGCTTATCTAGCTTGTTGATTTTCTCAAAGAACAAGCTCCTACTTTAGTTGATTCTTTGTATAGTTCTTTTTGTTTCAGCTTGGTTGATTTCAGTCCTGAGTTTCATGGTTTCCTGCCTTCTACTTTTCTTGGGTGTATTAGCTTCTTTTTGTTCTAAAGCTTTCAGTTGTTTGGTTAAACTGCTAGTGTATGCTCTCTCCAGCTTCTTTTGTAGGCTCTCAGAGCTATGAGTTTTCCTCTTAGCACGGTTTTCATTGTGTCCTATAAATTTGGGTATGTTGTGCCTTCATTTTCATTAAATTCTAAAAAGTCTCTGATTTCTTTTCTCATTTCTTCCTTGCCCAAAATATCATTGAGTAGAGAATTGTTCACCTTCCATGTGCATGTGAGCTTTTTGTTGTTTTTGTTGCTATTGAAGACCACCCTTATTTCATAGTGATCTGATAGGAGGCATGGAATTAGTTTGATCGTCTTATATCTGTTGAGGTCTGTTTTGTGACCAATTATATGGTCAGTTTTGGAGAAGGTACCACGAAGTGCTGAGAAGAAGGTATAATCTTTTGATTTAGGATGAAATGTTCTATAGATATCTGTTAAGACCACTTGGTCCGAAACTTCTGTTAGTTTCACTGTGACTCCATTTAGTTTGTGTTTCTCTGCTCCGTCCACTGAAGAGAGTAGGGTGTTTAAGTCCCCCACAATTATTGTGTAGGATGTGATATGTGCTTTAAACTTCAGTAAGGTTTCCTTTATGAATGCAGGTGCCCTTGCATTTGGGGCATAGATGTTCAAAATTCAGAGTTCTTCCTGGTAGATTTTTCCTTTGATGAATATAAAGTAGCCTTCTGTATCTTTTTTGATGACTTTTGGTTGAAAGTTTTTTTTTTTTTTTATCCTGGCACCATTTGCTTGGAGAAGTGTTTTCCAGCCTTTTACTCTTAGGTAGTTTTTGTCTTTGACACTGAGATGCATTTCCTGTATGCAGCAAAATGTTGGGTCTTGTTTATGAATCCAGTCTGTTAGTCTATATCTTTTTATTGGGGAATTGAGTCCATTGATGTTTAGAGATATTAAGGAATAGTAATTGTTGCTTCCTGCTGTTTTTTGATGTAATTTTTATATGTTTATGTGGTCATTTTTTGGGGGGGGGTTGTTGAAGGGAGATTACTTTCTTCCTTTTCTGTGTGTAGTTTCCCTCTCTTTGTTGATGTTTTCCATTCATTATCCTTTGATGGGCTGGATTTATGTTAAGATACTGTGTAAATTTGTTTTTGTCATGAAAAACCTTGGTTTCTCCATTCATGGTAATTGAGAGATTTGCTGGATATAGCAGTTTGGGTTGGCATTTGTGTTCTCTTAGCGTCTGCATGATGTCTTCCCAGGCTCTTCTGGCTTTCATACTCTTCTGGTCAGAAATCCGATGTAATTCTGATAGGTCTACCTTTATATGTTACTTGACCTTTTTCCCTTACTGCTTTTAATATTCTTTCTTTGTTTAGTAAATTTGGTGTTTTAATTATTATGTGACGGGATGAATTTCTTTTCTGGTCAAATCTATTTGGAGTTCTGTAGGCTTCTTTTATGTTCATGGGCATCTCTTTCTTTAGGTTAGGGAAGTTTTCTTCTATAATTTTGTTGAAGACATTTACTGGCCCTTTAAGTTGGAAATCTTCACTTTCTTCTGTGCTTACAACCCTTAGGTTTGGTCTTCTCATTTTGTCCTGAATTTCTTGGATATTTTGGGTCAGGAGCTTTTTGCATTTTTCATTTTCTTTGACTATTGTATCAATGCTTTCTATGGTATCTTCTGCATCTCTCTTCTATCTCTTGTATTCTGATGTTAATGCTTGGACCCATGACTCTTGACTTCTTTCCTAGGTTTTCTATGTCCCAAGTTGTCTCTCTTTGTGATTTTGTTATTGTTTCTACCTCCTTCTTTAGATCCTGGATGGCGTTGTTTAATTCCTTCACCAGTTTTGTTGTCTTTTCCCTTAGTTCTTCAAGGGCTTCTCACTGTTTACTTGTGTTGTCTTGTATTTATGTTCTTCTTGAAGCCCTCCATGATACCCTCCATCAGCATCATGACCTGTGATTTTAAATGCAAATCTTGCTTTCCTGGTGTGTTGTGGTATCCAGGACTTGCTGTTGTGGGACAATTGGGTTTGGATGGTGCCATATTGCTTTGATTTTTGTTAGCAATGTGCCCACTTTGCCTTTTGCCATCTGGTTATCTCTGGTGTTAGTTGGGCCTGCTGTCACTGGCTGGATCTTGTCCCTCCTGTGTGTGTGCCTGAAGGCTTATCTCAGCAACCGTGGGTGAGCTGCTTTCTCCTGGCACAAATTGCTGTGGTGTTGCAGAGTTCCTGGGTTCAGGTGGAGTCCTGGTGCTGTGTGTCCCAAGTGATCCTCTACGCTGGTGAAACCTGCCTACCAATCTTTTGCACAGTCACAGAAGCAAAGATGGCAGCTGAGACCCACTCTCTTGTAGTTGTATTTGGGCATGTACCTCTGAGGCACCAAACAGCTCTGGATGGAGGTTGTGCTGGCTGTCTCCTCCTCACTGGATACTGGGTGTATAGCTGGCTTTCTGTACTGCTTGGAGATGGTGCACTGTGGCTGAGAGTGATCCTGATCCAGAAGTGGAGACCTGAAGGTGGCACTTGCCAGAGGCCTCCAAACTGGATCTTCTGATCTGCAGGACCAGACTCACCTGTGCAGGCTGCCTCTTCCTCGCTGGCTGCTGGATGTATAGTTGGCTTTCTGCATTGCTGGGAGATGGCATGCTGTGGCCGAGGGTGTTCCTGATCCAGAGGCGGAAACCTGAAGGCTCTTGCCAGAGTCCTCCTGACTGGAACCTCCGATCTGCAGGGCCGGACTCAACTGTGCAGGTTGCCATTTCCTTGCTGGCTGCTGGTTGTGTTTGGTAAGGGTTTACTTATAGAAATGTGGGTGACCAGAAATCAGCCTCATCACATAAAAGTCTCATAGAGTCATCAATGAAGCCCTATGGTAGCTGCATCCTGGAGTTCTTCATTTTGGTATAATCTTCCATGTTCTGTTGTTAGAGAGTTCAAGACAACTAGAAAGACCACCATGACTTTCAGGTATTAACAAGACTGAAGGAACTGCTACACAGACTGAATATAGCAATGCTTTTAAAGGCAAAACTCACAATTACAAAATTACTTTCACAAAGTAATTCTTCTGCAGACATGAGATAAAATCCCAAGTCTAATGAAAATTCACAGAAGCTAGAACAAGCAGGGGCCTAATTATTTTACAGCAGTTACACATTCCTGGGTAAAGGTAAGGGGCTTTAATAGTGAGTATTTCCTGAAAATTTTTAACAAGATACAGTCCTTGGAATTATTTTAACAACTCAAGTTGCTGATAGAGTTGACCTCAAGCTTCTAAGATTGTTGCTTTGGTCAAAGTAGAGTTACTTTAGCTGATATACTGTATATACTGTAACATATTTCAAGACCTTTTATAACTTGAAGAAAGCAAGAGGGAAATGGTTTCATCCCAAGTGAAGGTCCTAGGACCTTCTCCTCCTCCTTTCTCCAATATATGTTGCCATTATTATGCATGTAGATATCATTGCACTGTTCTGGTCAGCTAGATTCTGAACTCTTGGCCATGGTAATGTGTCTCTGAGAAGGTGGTTGTGTTATATCTGTAGGTAAAAACCAAGGCTGTTTTATATGATATATTACCTTTGTAACATAAATGTTGTGGCGTAGCTTGAGCTCTATAGTGAGCTATAGGCTAGCCTGGCTAATACAGTGAACTCTCCCTCAAGTAATAACATAAATAAAAATTAAACTAATAAATATCATAAATGCAATTTGGTCAAAATTTGAAATGTGGAATATGCCGTATAGAACTTAGAATTTGACATCTGACTTTTCTAGTTTCTGGTCAAAATTCCCAACAGAAACTACTTAAAACAGGAGGGGCTTTATTTTGGCCCATAGTTTCAGGGTATACTGTTTGTCATGATTGAAAATTTATGATGGAATTCACAGAGTAGAGAGTGTATGAACAAGACTTCTCACTTCAAAGTACAGGTAGGAACAGAGACAGACAAGAACCAGGCATAATACAAGTTTCAAAGCACAACCCTAGTAGTCTATGACTGCTAAAGAGGCCCAGTTCCCTAAAAGATTTATAAGCTCTTCTATCATCAATTGGGGTCTGAGTGTTTAAACCCATGACATAGTATGACATGTAATGACAAGACACTGACGAGTAGCTGTGAAGAGACTTCATTATGCCTTCATTTACTCCCCCTTACCACACACTTAGCAAAGTTCCTTAATTCTATGGCTATTAGACTAATGAGGATATAAAAACTAAATAAGATTCTAGTTCTTGCCTGAAGGAGAGTCAATGTACTCACTCATTTCAAAACTCAAGCTTAAAATTACTTTTTAGGGACTGCACATAGTTCTGACTGTAGAATTGAGTGGGCTCTGAATATTTCAGAGGCATCCGAGCTGTAAACGGGATATTACAGTTGGCACATTGTATCTCTAGGACAAGTTAGGGAAGTGTTTCAATGATTTCACATGAACACTGTCCTTTGGAATTTTATTACCAGACTTATCTGTTGAAAAACCCAGGTCCTGAACAGAGAAGATCATTGACAGACTAAAGAATGTCATAGCTTACAGTTTCATAATACTTTTTTGTTGCTTTAGTAAAAGATCATGGCCAAGGTGACTTATAAAGAAATTTTATTTGAGCTCATGAGATTCCAGAGAGTTAGAACAGAAGAACAGAGAAGAACAGAGGCATCAGATATGAAAGTTGGAGCTGCAGCTGAGAGGTTCTATTTTGAACTTCAAGCAGGATCACAGGGAGGAAACTATAAATGGTTCAAGTCTTTAAATTCTCATAGCATGCTTCCTGTGACATAATTCCTTAGACAAGGCTACACCTAAGCCTCCAAACAAAGCCACCAACTGGGGGTAAAACATTCAAAAGCAGGAGAATATGGGGGTTATGCAACTCTTGAAAACTACTACCAAAACACAGGTTAGCCAGGTTTCAGTCTCAGCCTCAAAGAGTGATTGCTGTTAGAAAGCCTAACTCATTGGCATTCCATTTTCTACTTCAGTTACATAGCTAAATCACATGCAGACCAAACCTGCCTCTTATGTTCTGCATTATTAAAGACTTTTGTTTTCCCAAAAGGACACCTGACTCAAATTCTTCATTTAAACACTAAGACTTAGAACCCCAGGGTTGCAATACACATGACATTATATCACCATATTGGTCTTCCACAAAATAGAAACAAAATGCTATTATTATTTATTCAAGAGTTTAAATGTGATGAGGACACCAAGATGCAGTGCTCTGTCCTGTACAGAGCACAGGCCCATGATACCTGAAAATCTGCAGGTCATTTAATGCTGTGCAAGACCCATGAGTTGCACTGACAAGTTTTGTGGATGATTTCATGTTATGAAATAGCTCTACCTACATAGTAGAATACTTAGGTATTCTAAGTAATTCACTTATTCAGAAAAAGAAGTTCTCTGTTTCTGATTGAGCTTTCTTTATTTCTTTTTATTCAATAGTCTTTATTTACATTTCAAATGATATTCAATTTACTGGATCCCCCCTCCCTGAGAGTCCCATAAGCCCTCTTCCCTCCCCCTGTTCCCCATTCAACCCCCTCATACATCCCTGTCCTGGTATTCCCCTACATTGCTGTACTGAGGCCTTCCAGGATCAGGGACCTCTCCTTCCTTCTTCTTGGGTATCATTTGATATGTGAATTGTTTCTTGGGTATTCCAAGCTTCTAGGCTAATATCTCCTTATCAGTGAGTGCATACCATATGTGTTCTTTTATGATTGGGTCACCTTACTCAGGATGACATTCTCAAGTTCCACCAACTTGTCTAAAAATTTCATGAATTCATTGTTTTTAATAGTTGAGTAGTATTCCATTGTGCAAATATACCACATTTTCTGTATCTATTCCTCCGTTGAGGGATACCTTGGTTCTTTCCAACTTCTTGCTATTAAAATAGGGCTGATATGAGCATAGTGGAGCATTATATGCTGAGGAATCCTCTGGGTATATGCCCAGGAGTGGTATAGTGGGGTCCTCCAGTAGTATCATGCCCAGTTTTCTGAGGAACCGCCAGACTAATTTCCAGAGTGGTTGTAACTGCTTGCAACCCCACCAATAGTGGAAAAGTGTTCCTCTTTCACCACATCCTCACCAGCACCTGTTTTCTCCTGAGTTTTTTATCTTAGCCATTCTGACTGGTGTGAGTTGAAATCTCAGGGTTGTTTTGATTTGCATTTCTCAGACTAAAGCTATTCCCAATAGTAAAAGAACTTCTGGGTGAATCAGTATCCCGGACCTCAAGCAGTACTGCAGAGCAACAGTGTTAAAAACTGCATGGTATTGGTACAGTGACAGGCAAGTAGATCAATGGAATAGAATTGAAGACCCAGAAATGAACCCACAGAGTTATGGTCAGTTGATCTTTGACAAGGGAGCTACAATCATCCAGTTGAAAAAAGATAGCCTTTTCAACAAATGGTGCTGTTTCAACTGGAGGTCAGCATACAAAAGAATGCGAATTGATCCACTCTTATCTCCTTGTACTAAGCTCAACTCCAAGTGGATCAAGGATCTCCACATAAAACCAGACACACTGAAACTAATAGAAAAGAAACTGGGKAAGRCCCTKGAGGACATGGGCACAGNGGRAAAGTTCCTGAACAGAACACCAATAGCTTATGCTCTRAGATCAAGAATTGACAAATGGGACCTCATAAAAHTRCAAAGYTTCTGTAAGGCAAAGGATACTTTCAGAAACACTAAACAGCAACCAACTAAGTGGGAAAAGATCTTCACCAACCCCACATCAGACAGAGGGCTAATATCCAATATGTACAAAGAACCCAAGAAGTTGGACCTCAGAGAACCAAATAACCCTATTAAAAATGGGGTACATAGCTAAACAAAGAATTTTCACCTGAAGAAATTCCCATGGATGAGAAGCACCCCAAGAGATGTTCAACATCATTAGTAATCAGTAATTCAAATCAAAACAACCCTGAGATTCCACATCACACCAGTCAGAATGGCTAAGATTAAAAACTCAAGAGACGATAGGTTTTGGTGAGGATGTGGAGAAAGAGGAACACTCCTCCACTGTTGGCGAGATTGCAAGATGGTACAACCACTCTGGAAATCAGTCTGGCAGTTCCTCAGAAAATTGGGCATGACACTTCCAGAGGACCCTGTCATACCCTGGGCATATACCCAGAGGATTTCCCCTGCATGCTACAAGGACACATGCTCCATTTTGTTCATAGCAGCCTTATTTACAATATCCAGACGTTGGAAAGAACCCAGATGTCCCTCAAAGGAGGAATGGATACAGAAAACGTGGTATATTTATACAATGGAATACTACTCAGCAATTAAAAATAATGAATTCATGAAATTTGTAGGCAAATGTTTGGATCTGGAAAATATCATCCTAAGTGAGCTAACCCAATCACCAAAGAATACACATGAAATGTAATCACTGATAAGTGGATATTAATTAGCCCAGAAGTTCTGAATACTCAATGCACAATTAGCAAATCAAAATATTCCCAGGAAGAAGGAAGGAGAGGGCCCTGGTCGCGAAAAGACTTGATCCAGAATTGTAGGAGAGTACCAAAACAGACAAATGGTGGGGCATGATTGAGGAATGGGCGGGGGGAAGAGGACTTATGGGACATATGGCGAGGGGGGAACTGGGAAAAGGGAAAGACTTTGGAATGTAAACAAAGAATATAGAAAATTTAGAAAAAAAGTTTAAAAAAACTGCATTGTATTGGTACAGTGATAGGCAGGTAGAATAATGGAGTAGAATTGAAGACCCACACAATTATGGTCTCTTGATCAAAGGAGCTACATTCATGTAGAGGATAAAAGATTGCCTTTTCAACAAATGGTGTTGATTCAACTGGAGGTCAGCATGCAGAAGAATGCAAATCAATCCATTCTTTTCTCCTTGTACTAAGCTCAAGTCCAAGTGGATCAAGGACCTCCACATAAAACCAGACACACTGAAACCCATAGAAAAGAAACTGGGGAAGAGCCTTGAGCACATGGGCGCAGGGGAAAAGTTCCTGAAAACATTACAAATAGCTTATGCTCTAAGATCAAGAATTGACAAATGGGACCTCATAAAATTACAAAGGACACTGTCAAAAGGGCAAAAAAGCAACCAAAAAACTGGAAAAAGATCTTTCCCAATCCTACATCTGACAGAGGGCTAATATCCAAGATTTACGAAGAACTCAAGAAGGAAGACTCCAGAGAGCCAAATAACCCTATTAAAATGGGGCACAGAGCTAAACCAAGAAGTTTCACCTGAGGAATATTGAATGGCTGAGAAGCACCCAATTGAGCTTTCTAAAGTAGCTTAAGACATGCTTTTTTCATTCAAATTTGAGAATATGTTTGCTTTCATCTCTTAGGTCTATCTCATAGATCCTCCCAAAGCACTATATCTAATCCCTATCACATTTATTCCCTTGGCCCCTTCTTTATGGTTTCTCATAATGAGAAATCCACATTTAAAGTGATTACTGCTTCCCTGTTCTCTTGAAGATATTCCTTTAAAGTAGATTATCCATTTTAATTGGTGTAGTGGAACATCTTGATTGAACCTGTATTATGCTTCTTTTTTTGCAGCATTGTGTACTCAAACTAGGAGATGCCTCTTCAGTCTGGGAGGACATTAGTGAATGAAAGAGCATACACACCTCACTCATGATAAGCCACCTCATTGCATGATGTCTCCCAAAGGCAAACATATGTATAATATTCCTAGAGAAGAAATATTATGCTTAAATATTAAAAATATATGTAGAAAGAAGCATAAGGTCCCTCCTCAGGTTATCCAGTGTGTTGTGAGAATAAATTAAATTAATGAATATTTACATGCTTTTGAAGCTAAAAATGTCTCTGCTCTATTATCACCTTTCAGGAGTTCAAACATAAATAATTTACATTTGATAAATAAATGGTGAAATGGTGTTCTAGTTTCGTTTTTGTTTCTATGAAAAAATATCTTGACAAAACTACCTTAGGGGGAAAAGGGTTTTAATCAGTGAATATTTCTAGTTTATAGTCATCATATAGGAGTTAAGGTAGGAACTTCAAATTGCTAGTACATCACATCTGCCATCAAGAGCATAAAGAAACAAGTGCATACATGCTCGGCTGCTTGCTTACCTGTTTCCAGCTCACTTTTCTAATCCTAGGAGAATCCTTTATCTAGGGAATGGTGCTGACCACAGTGGCTTAGGTCTTAAGATACTTAAGACAACCCCCCAGAGATATATCTGTGAGTCAACCTAATTAAGATATTCTTTTACTGCAACTTTTCCAAGATAATTTCACATCATATTAGTTCCATAATTAAAGCTCACCATCATAAACTTGTGAGTAAATGTGGGGTCAAATTGATATGAACAAACCAATAAAATCAACATCAAAACAACTTTCATCAACTATGGCAATTCGATTAAATGATACAGAATGCCAGGTCTACATTTATTTTATTAAAAATAATCAACCATTGTGCCATATAGTAGCATTTTTATAATAGTTAAAATAATATACTAAAGTTATGCCAGAAATTTATAAACACTGTGTGCAGCATACGTTTTTAAAATTTTTTTTAAACCACTCTCACAATTTCACATCCCTGTTTTCTAGGATATTCTAATTCATCATAGCTTCCATCCCCAGCTATTTATTACTAGCCACATTTGCATGAAAACAATGTTTATTTCCTAAGAGTTCATCTGTGCCTGTAGTTTATCCTTTACCTAAAGTCATAACTCTTTGTTAGTGACACACTGATTGTTCACTGGGTAAATGATTATGATGTTGCAAACAAGATTATGACTTTAGCTGGGGAATAACCAGCAGGCATAATGAATCCTGAGGAAATAACCTCCTCATTTAATGCAAATGTCTTCCATAGTTATGGAAAAGGAGAGGATATTCTTTAACAGTCTTCATTAGGTGACAGTTATCTTTTAAATGAAGAGAATTAATTGACTGATAAATCTTCTTTCTCAAATGTGTATAATATACAATCATAGTGGAGGCAAACAGTTCTGAAAGATGTCTGTGCTATTGTTTGTGGCAAAAGAAGAGATATATGCATACCTTCCATCCAGAAAAATATACGTATGCATGTACAAATTCTTTTAAAAATTTTCTTTAAAGTATGCTCTTTTCTCTTAGCTCCAAATAATAGCTGTTAATACATACATTTAAATAAATGTGAAATGAATGTTTAAGATTAATTTCTCCCCTGTGTGTGTGTGCATGTGTGCATGCGTGTGCACACGCCCACATGCATGCAGGTGCATGCACTTGCCCATGCCTAAGTCTGTGGCATCTTGAGGCCAGAGAAATATTCTAAGTGTCTTGTCTATTGCTCTCCTCTTGACACAGTCTTCATAAATCTGAGTCTCATCATTTTAAGAAGGCTGGATGGTCAATGAGCCCTAGGGATCCACCTGTCTCTACCTGGCACAGGTCTGGGTTACAGATACAATGGAAGCCAAGCCTGCCTTTTATGTAGGTACTGGGAATTGAAATTCAGATGTTCACAGTTGCACAGCAATTGATCTTTACTCACCGAGCCACCTTGCTAATCTTGTGTTGTTTATTCTTAATGTCTCTGGACTGAAAATGTGAGAATTAAAAGCACAGGCAGGACATGAGCTTCCCCACATAAAATTTCAGGAATATTTATCAAATTCACTTCCTTCTTTGATCTGTGCTCAGCCGCAGAGGAAACTTAGGTTATTGGGCAAGTTGTAATTTGATTTAATTTCATAAGAGACAGCAAATGACAAGGTAACAAACCAGTACTTTTTTTAGAGAGAAATTGAGTCTGATAATAGGCAGTCAGGTACTTCTATGGCAACTACATTTTACATGATATTTTCATTCTGAAGGATTTTTTATCATTTAAAATAGTGAAGGTTTTCATATGTTACTTTATTTTTCTCCATTTATTTGTTTATTCAATTTACATCCAGATTGCTATCCTTCCTGGTCCCATCCCTCTCTCTTCCTGTGAAAGGGCACACCCCATCTTCCAGGTTTCCTCCCACCCTGTCACATCAAGTCTCTGCCGGGTTAGGTGCATCCTTCTCCCGCCAGATAAGGCTGCCAAGTTAGGGAATGGATTTCCCAGACAGGCAACAGCTTTAGAGATGACTCCTGCTCCAATTGTAGGGGGACCCATGGATACTGATTTGCCCATCTGCTACATTTGTGCTGGAGGTTTCAGTCCAGCCAATATATGCTCTTTGGTTTGTGGCTCAGTGTCTGCAGCCCACAAGGGTCCAGATTAGTTGGCTCTGTCTTCCTGAGGAGTTACTATCCCCTGCTGGACTTTTCAATCCTTTCCCCCAACTCTTTCCTACGGTTACACCTAATTGTCATTGTTTTTTCTTACAATACTTATACTTACATTTTATTGGCAAGAACATGACTATACTTAGATATAATGAAAATGGGTATGTGACTGAATACATGGATTCTCAGAAGAGAACAAGGTTGTGTTACTAGGAAGACAAGAAGAGAGGGTAGTAAATGCATGAGGCAACTTTTTACTATATCTGGTTGTTGTTATAATATATGGACACTGCAGCTAGTGTAGATTGAAAAATGTGATAAATGCCAGTCTTTACACAAGTAACATTTGGAGACAATTCTATAATAATTTACCCTGTTTATTATATGAGCCATATCTTTAATTTTCTGCACACAATACTAGAAAATTTTATCATTATTTAGATTATATTTCTCTCCTTCAGACATTCTGAAATACATTCCACATCTTTGAAAAATTTAGACTTTGGGCTGATGCCTAAATCCAACCTGCCTTGAAAAAGACTTCCCTTGTATAGTGTTATAAACATGTGATTTGAAATATTTGTCTTAAATGAGTATTACAATATTATGGTGTTTTGAAACTCATGATGTTGGAAATGTTCATAAGTACAGAGAACAACTATAAAATTATATTTTATAGTAAAGTTGTATTTGTAGTGCAGAAGAGCCAAGATTTCCAGATGGTCTGAGACATTGTCTCACTGTTATGTCCCCATAATGCAAAGCTTAAGTATTTCCATGACATGTATGCAATTTGATAATGTGTTTGAGCTGACTTCTGGGAAACTGAGGATTCCTTGATTTCGTAAGATGTCTGAAGGAAAACTGAGTGCTCAAGAAACACATACATGCCTGAATTTGATTTATATAAAAGGCCTTTGAAAAATTGAAAAGGTTTTGTCGGCAAATCTGAAATGCCTTCCTAGAGTTCCAAGTCCCCAAGTCTCATTTTTATACTGGTATTCTGGCATTCATGCTGTCTAGAATTGTTAAGACAGCTGGATTTATATCTTTTTACTGTAACTTTACAGACCAGAGAAGGACAGATAGAGGATAGTTCATTGTGAAGTCACTGAAAACTATTTAAGTTTGGCACAGCTTATTTCTGGCAGGTATTTTGATTACTGGTTTCAGCTTATATACAATTTCTTCAAGCACAGACACTCACTGAAGCTACTGAAAATAAGACTAACCTGGAGTAACACCAGAATTGCTTATAAACCTGACCATAAGAACTACAGAAAAACAGGCTGATTTCAAAGAGGCATTTAAGATTCTTAGGGTCTGAAGCATCTCTGTTATAGGACTACCAAGGCCATGCATACAAGGACAGTGAAGGGTGGTTTCTTGGCTCAGAATCCACTCTTAGTATCTGCTTCTGACAAAGGTTTTCTTTATCTGGGTTCAATTGTCATTCTATCTCACAGCCTTACTTTCATAAAAATATGACAGTTTTGCCCTTCCAAATTGGACTTCAACTCTAAAGCAAAAGAGAGACGTTGGACCACTAACCCAGATACAAATAATTTGACCAAGACCTTAGAAGAAGGGAAGAACAACTTGAGATAATGCATGGCCTGCGTATCTTAACAGTCCCAGGGCTGCAGTTTAAGGCAGGTTTTAAATGGTGAAATCTAGAATACCATAGGCTCTCTGCTAGACTCGGGGGAAGGACTCAAGATCAAGTGAGAAGGTTTATAGGGCAGAATTCATGAATGCTATGATAGGTGTTTAAAAAGGAGCAATAAAGAACTGTTGTTAAAGGTAGGTGTTAAGTCAGGGTCACTCTTACTCTTTGTATCAAACTAACCCAAGAGTGTTGTGTTCCTAACTCTCCTCATGGTCACTCTCTCACGTGGAATTTAGAATGGCTTTTGCTCTGTTCTCAGGAATTGTGGCTGGAAATGATTGGGTAGTAGTTTCATTTTAACTTCTTAATCAAGTCTTCTTCCAGATACATCTCCATTTCTAGGTATGATTTACTTTGTAGGCTACAAACTTAAGTTTGATACTTAATTCTCCTGTGGGAAAAGAGATTCCTTGAAGTTCCAGAAGATTTGTCAAAAGCTTTGTGACCAAAAGCAAGTATTGCCCCTCTGCTTCCTTGGTATAAGGATCATGGGATTCCAGAGGAAGCTCATTCCAATCTCATACAGATGCCCTTTTATTGGTTCTTTAAACAGTCCCATCTCTTTCCAAATAGAGGGGGATCTAAGCCCCTAGCAGATGTTCCTGATTAAAATGAGGGCTAATGATAACGAATTTTCTACTAAGGTTATGCCCCCCTCTACTCTTATATAAATTCCAATGTGAAACCTAGCCATTTATCAGCCAATGAGTGTCGCATTTTTGGTGACTGGTTTATTTTCCAAGTTTGAAACATTTAATTTTGACAGCATCATTCTTCTCTCAAGATTTTAGTTTTCACTGTAAGGGCATTAAAAACACATTCACTTAATATTAGTGATACACAGTTCATTGCACTGTTATGCAAGAGGCAATTTTGACACACAGTAACAGCAGTATCAATTTAATTTTCAATACTGCTCCCCCCCCAAATGAACACACATTCTGTGGCTTTTCAAGAATTAACACATCTGATTCCATAAAACCTTTGAATGAATTTAATTTTCTTTTCTTCTTCTATTAACAAAAATAAATGGCTACAGCGATACTAATGGCAAAGTCTTCAACAGATAGTACTTGTTCAAAAATATAGTAATAAAACTTTTGTTTTTAAAATGATGCTTAGAAACATCGTTGCTTTCTTTTCTGCAATATCAGCCGACAAAAATGCAGTTTGGACTATTTTCTTTATGTCTCAACTGTAGGAGCTTAAAACCCAAGTTGAAAGTTACATATATAAAAGAAGTATGCTTTTGGTTATCCATCACATTTACAGTATATGATGGCATAGGCTATCTTATTCATAACTATCTCATTAGCATACATCTGGCACAGAGAATGTGTACAGTGAATGATAACAATGAAAGAATTTTTACAAAGTCATATGAGGACAGGTTGGTGGAAAGCCTTTCCTCTAATTTTCTAATATAATAAGCATATACAATGTGTTATAAACATTTTTCATGGACCTTAGAAGTGTCTAGTTCATGTTAGGTATTATTATTAATCCACATAAGATATATGAGATTTGGCATCAAATGGTTAAATAATATAAACTAAGTCAGTAAGCAGAAATTATGGGCTTGAAATATAGGCATTCATATTATTTAAACTATGTAATATTTTCTTCCTACATCAAATAAATATTAATGTTAGTTTAGTAGTGCTTAATAAACTTGATCTCAATTCTAGCACTAATCATTGAGGTTTCACAGTAAATTATTTAAATGGAACTTTATTACCTGTAGTGTATACCTTAAATTTTAAATATATATATATATCCTTGAAAAAATTAAAATGCAGTCTTTTTCATAATTAGAGCCACAAATGTAGTCAACAAATTTTGGTTAAACAAGATGTCCAAATCAAACTCTAGTTGTGTCCTTTTTATATACTTAGGCTTACAATAAACAATTTTTATACAAAGATAAAATGGGTAGGCCTCAGGTAGATGGGAGAAGATGTTGAGGAGGGTTGAAAAAGCATGCATCCTATGTGTCTATGACAAGTTCAGGATATTGATCATCAAATATCCTGAGATGCCTGCTTACAAGATAATCTTAGGAAGTACTTCCTTTATAGCTACTGTCATTCTTATCTGTTTTTTGCTAACATATTATGTGATAAGGCCTAGGGGTATAAATGAATAAAATATGAGTCTTGCCTTCAGTATTCTGTGGTCTGATAGGGAGAATAAATGACAAATAATCATGTTAMTGGAAATAGAATGCCTTCATATTTGTGGTATTCGTGTTAAGAAACACTTTACAAACTACATGCTGTTTAATTTGGATCTTAAAAATGAGTTGCATTTTTTATATTTAGTGAATAGTTGGATGGGAATAGAAAACGTTCCTTATAACATACACATGTAGCAATATCCCATGCCCAGAGTGATTATTTAGCCCTGACTTAGTTTGTAACCAGAGGATGAAAATTTCTGAAGTTTTACATTACAGGATTAAAGACTTTTGGCAGTTTTGTGTGTGTGTGTGTGTGTGTGTGTGTGTGTGTGTGTGTGTGTCTTTCTATAGCTCAAGAGATTTTGAATTTCTTTCTAGAGAGGCAGAAAGTATCAAAAACTTTTAAAATCTAGATCATAAAGTAATGATGGCACAATATAAAAATGGACATCTAGGGTTTCCAATGACACACTGGCAAGAGCTGTGGCCTGCCAGATGTGGCAGGTGTATGCCATTCAACTTAGCAGCTACGAGCTTGTTTGCCTTCTAAATTTCGTAGAAAAACAGTTATTACCAGAAACCAGCAACATGAGTGATGGGGTCATGATCTCAGGCATCATGTGAGCTGTCACTAAGGTATTTATTTGTTGTGTTGTCATATGCAACTTGGAGTTCAATGTGGGAGCAAAATGCATTGTGCCAATACATTTCAGAGACTTCTTAGGCTGCAGCAAGGAAAGGTATCTCAACTTACACCCAAGTTTTAGTCAGAAAGATCTCTTTTTATGTCACTGTTTTTGTAAAATATCTCCCTGATAAAGCTTTATCCATGAGTGATAACACTTTTCTACATTCAGTCCTTCTTATATATGTTATTTTAGCTGAATGGAATTTTACTATGCACATGCTTAGTTTAGCATAATGCGCAAATGCCTAAAACAGACTGGAGAGCTCTTTGTGCTGAGAGGAACTAAGCCTGAATCAGAGCTGACTCATTGTTCTGATGATGCACTTTCATCAGTTAAAGAAGCACTTTAACTCTTCAGCTTCTGCTGGGAAGAATTAGAGGAAACACTTGAATGTTTGAAGTTACTCTATAATCTATTTTCATTCACTCACAAGAAACTGAAGTAATCAGAGAGATTTTAAAAATACTCTTGTGCTTAAAGGTAATTTGGGGCGAAACTGCAGAGTGGCATATGGTCCTGGGCCTACAGTGTGGTTCTCATGCATCTCAGGGAAGGCGGTGGTCTAGCCTCAGAGGTGGCATAGTGAAACTGATAGAAGAAAGAAGTTAGCTGAATCAGCTCACTCAGGATGTTCCGTTTACTTGTAATTTCACAGTTTCATTTTCATTACTGTTAAATAAAATTTCCTCGTGTGTAGGTAGTAGGTACCACATTTTTATTGTCTACTCATCAATCCAGACATGTAGGCAGCTTCCATTTTCGAGCTACTGTGAAGACAGCAGGGATAAACGCAGAAGCGGGTGTGTGTTGCTTTCCAGGTGAAAACAAAGTCCCCCGAGTACAGGGTCAGGAGTTGAACAGCGGAGTCATAAACTGAGTCATATCAGCTGTGATTTTCGGTAAAATCCATGCTCCGGATTAAGCCTGTCAAGATCCCAGGACTAAGGAGAAGCATGTACGTCTCAATCCCCAACTGAAGTGTAACTGAGCCCTGGTGGCAGCTAGGACAGGGTAAGTCTGTTCTCTTTAGGGGTGTTGACCATAGAGCACTGAGCATGTGTCAGTGGATCGTGTCACATCCGTGCCATTACAGGGAGACACTACTTGGATTTAGGAAGTTATTTTAAAACAATATGGATATAGGAATGATCCCAAGAAATATACATTTGTTTAATTCCTTGTTCAAAGCGAAAATTATGCTGAAGAAGATTACGTGAAAATTAGTATAGCAACTATGGAAATCAGAGAGAGGGTTTCTCAAAAATAAGTATTGAACTGCACACAGATATACCACTGCTGAGTGGATATAGGCAAGGATTCTTCATTTTACTACGGAGACAATTTCACATCCATTCCTACTTCTCCTCTATTTGCAGTAGGTAGGAAATGTAGCTGGTCTAGATGTCTATAAGAGATGAAAGGATGGAAGCAAATGTAATACATCTCTATAGTGAAAGGTTATTCAGTCAAAAAGACAATAGAAACCATACTCTTGCTAGAAAGTAGGTGAGTGAAAGTCATTGTAACTGAGACTTAAAATGATAAGAGCATGTTCTTTTATGTGGATTCTCAGTTTTACATATGTTTTGTGTTTATGTGCAAATAGATGTATTAAGTTCATGAAACTAGGGAGAGCATTACAAAAGGACGATTGATGGAGAAGGGTAAAAGTAAGCAATGAAATACTTGTGAGACTCAAGTAGACATGGAGGCATTAGTAGACTAGTAGACAACAAGACAATGGGGTTTTTGAAGGATGGAGACCAATGAAAACAAGGCATGTGTGGAAATGCTGCTATGAAATTTATCTGTTTGTATACTTAATCAAAAAAGATCAATTAAAAGAACATATGAATCTTTGGCTTTAATATATTCTTAGAAAACAAGGCTCTCACTGGTATCTCCAGCATCTGAGATTCTTACTTCCATCTCTTGTATTCCCAGAAAACCAAATAACCCTATCAAAAAATGGGGCACAGAGTTAAAGAAAGACTTCTCACCTGAAGAAATTCAGATGGCAGAGAAGCACCTTAAAATATTTTCAACAACATCACTAGTCATTAGAGAAATGCAAATCAAAACAACCCTGAGATTTCACCTCACACCAATCAGAATGGCTAAGATTAAAAACTCAGGAG
>BDUI01000069.1:408086-419863 GCA_002335545.1 Apodemus speciosus
TGGTCCGACAAGAAGGAAAAAGTGTACCCAGGTTCTGGAAATGCCCAATGCAGCAATGCAGGGGTATACCAGAACAGGGAAGTGGGAAGGGGTGAATAGGGGAACAAGGGGAGGGAGAAAGACATATGGGATATCTGGGGGGCGGGGGAACCAGAAAAAGGGAAACGAAATGTAAATAAAGTATATATCCAATTAAAAAAAAAGAAAAAAAAAAAGAAAAGGCTCTGTTAGTATATGAAGGCTAGCTCAGGCTGGGTAAGAGTTTCTGTGTAAGGTGAGGAGGCTAAAGGCATGGGAAGTCTGGGAAGACAATGGGGAAGGCAAGAGGCTTCTTAGCATTAGTAAGGCACTAGGGTAAAAAGTAGGACCCACTGGAAAAGTTTAAGAGCTATAAGATTTAAATAGACCTGCCCTTTAGAAGGTTATAGTCTTTTTATCCACTGCACGTTTTTAGCTCCTTTGTCAAAGATCAAGCAAACATAGGTGTGTGGGTTCATTTCTGGGTCTTCAGTTCTATTCCATTGATCTACCTGGCTGTTACTGTACCAATATCATGCAGTTTTTTTTTTTTTATCACTATTGCTCTGTAATACAGACTGAGGTCAGCATGGTGATTACCCCAGAATTTCTTTTATTGTTGAGAATAGTTTTCACTATCCTGGGTTTTTTGTTATTCCAAATGAATTTGGAAATTGCTCTTTCTAACTCTATGAAGAATTGAGTTGAAATTTTGATGGGGATTGCATTGAATCTGTAGATTGCTTTCGGCAAGATGGCCATTTTTACTATATTAATCCTGCCAGTTCATGAGCATGGAGATATTTCCACCTTCTCAGGTCTTATTCAATTTGTTTCTTCAGAGAATTGAAGTTCTTGTCATTCAGATCGTTCACTTGCTCAGTTAGAGTCACACCAAGGTATTTTCTATTATTTGTGACTGTTGTGAAGAGTGTCATTTCCCTAATTTCTTTCTCAGCCTGTTCATCTTTTGAGTAGAGGAAGGCCACTGATTTGTTTGAGTTAATTTTAAATCCAGTCCCTTTGCTGAAGTTGTTTATCAGGTTTAGGAGTTCTCTGGTGGAATTTTTGGGGTCACTTAAATATACTATGATATCATCTCCATATATTGATATTCTGAGTTAACAATTTGTATCCCTTTGACCTTCTTTTGTTGTCTAATTGCTCTGGCTAGGACTTTGAGTACTGTATTGAATAGGTAGGGAGAGAGTGGGCAGCCTTGTCTAGTCACTGATTTTAGTGGGATTGCTTCAAGTTTCTGTGCATTTAATTTGACATTGGCTACTGGTTTGCTGTATATTTCTTTTGCTATGTTTAGGTATGGGCCTTGAATTCCTGATTTTTCCAAGTCTTTTACCATGATGGTGTTGAGTTCTGGCAAATGATTTCTCATCATCTCATGATATGATCATGTGGATTTTTTTTGAGTTTTTTTATGTAGTGGATTACGTTGATGGATTTCAATATATTGAACCATCCCTGGATCCATGGGAAGAAGCCTACTTGATCTTGATGGATGATTATTTTGATGTATTCTTGGATTTGTTTTTCGAGAATTTTATTGAGTATTTTTGTATTGATATTCTTAAAGGCAATTGGTCTAAATTTCTCTTTTTTTGTTGGGTCTTTGTGTGGTTTAGGTATAAGCATAATTGTGGCTTCATAGAATGAATTGGAGAGTGTTCCTTCTGTTTCTATTTTGTGGAATAGTTTGAAGAGTATTAGCATTGTCTTCTTTGAAGTTCTGAGAAAACTGCAAAGCTTCCATAAGGCAAAGTACACTGCCAATATGAAAAAATGGCAACTGACAGATTGGGAAAGATCTTTAACAATCCTACATCTCAAAAAAAAACAAAACAAAAAAAAACAAAACAAACAAACAAACAAAAAACAATCCTACATCTCATACAGGTTATGTCCAATATATACAAAGAACTCAAGAAGTTAGACTCCAGAGAGTGAAATATCCCTATTAATAATGGGATACAGAGCTAAACAAAGAATTCTCAACTGAGAAATATCAAGTGTTTGAGAAGCACCTAAAGAAATGTTCAACAACCTTAGTCATCAGGGACAAGCAAATCAAAACAACCCTGAGATTCCACCTCATTCCGGTCAGAATATCTAAGGTCAAACCAAAGACAAAATTCACAGACCAAACAAAGTTCAAGCAGAGGATGGCCTTTTTGCTCAACAAAGGGAGGAGAGGCCCTTGGTCCTGAGAAAGGTAGATGCCCCAGTATAGAGGAATGCCAGGACAGGCAAGAGGGAGTGTGTGGGTTGGTGAGTAGGGCAATGGGGGATGTGATATGGTATTTTGGAGGGGAAACCAGGAAACTGGATAACATTTGAAATGTAAATCAAGAAAATGTCTAATTAAAAAAAAACTCAGGTTGACAGCAGATGCTTATTGCAAGCTGGTACGACTCTGGAAATCAGTTTGGTGGTTTCTCAGAAAATAAGGACCCAGCTATACTATTCCTGTCCTATAACCAAAAGATGCTCCAACATATAACAAGCACACATGTTCCAGTATGCTCATAGCAGTCTTAATAATAATAGCCAGAAATAGTCTTATTTATAATAGCCAGAACCTGTGAAGAACCCAGATGTCCTTCAACAGAGGAATGGATACAGAAAATGTGTTACATTTATACAATGGAGTACTACTCAACCATTAAAACTATTAAAAACAATGAATTCATGAAATTCTTAGGCAAATGGATGGAACTAGAAAATATCATCCTGAGTGAGGTAACCCAGTCACAAAAATAAAACACAGGGTATGTACTCATTGATAAGCTGATATTAGSTCAAAAGCTCAGAATACAGAAAATAAAATTCACAGACCACATAATGCTCTAGGAGAAGGAAGACCAAAGCGTGGATGGTTCAGTTTGACTTAGAAGGGGGAACAAAATACTAATGGAAGGAGATACAGAGACAAAGTGTAGAGCAGAGTCTGAAGGAAAGGCCATCCAGAGACTGCCCTATCTGGGAATCCATCCCATACATAGTCAGTAAATCCAGACACTATTGTGGATACCAACAAGCACTTGCTGATAGGCATCTCATATTCCTGTCTCCTGAGGCTCTGCCAGAAGCAGATGCTCAAAGCCAACCATTGAACTGAGCATGGGGTCAACAATGGAGGACTTAGGAAATGACTGAAGGAGTTGAATGCAGCCACATAGGAAGAACAATATCAACCAACCAGACACCCCAGAGCTTCCTGGAACTAAGCCACCAACCAAAGAGTACTCATGGAGGGAACCATGGTTGCAGCTGTATATGTAGCAGAGGATGGCCTTGTTGAGCACCAGTGGGATAAGAAGCCCTTAGTCCTTTGAAAGCTCAATACCCCCGTATAGGGGAATGCCAAGGCCAGGAGGTGGGAATGGGTGGGTGGGTGAGTGTGGGAATACCCTCATAGAATCAGGGGGAGGGGGAAGGTGTAGGGGGTTTCTAGGATGGGAAACTGGGAAAGGGGATAATATTTGAAATGTACATAAAAATATATGAAAAAGAAGGTTATAATAATATAGGTGGGTAGCTATGACAAAGTAAAGTGACTAGATTTCTTTTAAAAATTATTCCCTGATTGTGATTTTTTTTAACAAGGGACAGACTCCAACAAGTAAGTATAAAAGTGATTGTAGCTGAGGAAACACATTTGGAAATTAACATAACCTTGCTTGCATCTCATCTCAGAGGCCAAAGGTCACATGAAAGTGTAATTTTCCCACTTTAAACAATTTATTCTTTTTTCTCTTTGATTTGTTTGAATTAACATATCAGACATCTTTTCCAACATTTTCTCCCTGCCCACAGGGTGTTTATCTCTTTATTATTATGTTATTTTGCTTAATTTCACATGGCTATAATCCCAGTGTTCAGCAGTCAGGGGCAGAAAGATCAAGAGCTAATGGCTAACTTCTATAGAATAGCAAGCTTATATTGAAAAATAAAAGAGAAAATTTAATTATAATGTAGCTATAGTTCATTGTTTTTCTTTTAGTTGTCTGGGCTTTTCCTACAACACAAGTCACAGCCAAGAACAAGAGTAAACAGCATTTCCTATGCTTTGTATTGTATTTTATGCTTTGTGAGTCTGTCTTACATTTATGCTGTTAGCTGGTTTGAGTTGGGATATATATATATATATATATATATATATATATATATATATACACACACATATATGTATTATGCATGTATATGTATATACAACAGTATCAAATCCAATCATTTACATGTGGATTTCCAGTTCTCTGAAAATCACTTAAAGGTATTCATTTTCCTATTGTTTTCTCAGTGGCCTTACTAAAAATTAGCTGAGTACATGTTCTTGGGTGTATTTCTCATTTACGCGGAGTGCTTCACTGGTCTGTGTATTCAATTTTGATCAAACTCTTCTGATAACTTTAACAGTTTAATGCAGTTTGAAATTGGGATTCACAGTGCCCTCTGACTTGGATTTTCCCTCTCAAGATTATTTTGCTATTCAGGAAACTTTAAGGAACTTTCCTATCACGTTTCCTATTTTTGTGAGAAAATGCCATTGCAATGTTGATAAAGATTGTTTAATATTGTTTTGTATAGTTAGGAAATTTTAACAACAATAATTCTTGAAATTCCCAAATTTCTCATTATTTTCCTATCCTTCTTTCTTCCTTCCTTCCTTCCTTCCTTCCTTCCTTCCTTCCTTCCTTCCTTCCTTTCTTTCTTTCTTTCTTTCTTTCTTTCTTTCTTTCTTTCTTTCTTTCTTTCTTTCTTTCTTTTCAAATCTGAAATACAAAAATCACTACCCTGAAGATATATCTCTGCTCTGAGAGTCCTTGCAGAATTATTTATAATTACCAGTGGATATATTTTCAAATATCTATGGATGTGTATACTTGTTTAAATGTCAGTATCTCTTGCTTTTGTAAGATTTAATGATACTAAATTATGTGTTAGTGTATTACATAAATTACATAAAATATTATAAATTATACATAACATAAAATAATATATAATTATGAGATGGCATTAAATATCCAACTTTCAAAATCTACGTGCTATCCCAATTTATAACAACATGGAAGCAATAAAGAAAATAAAAAAGCACAGATAGAAAACTGAGGATACATAATGTCACTTACATATGGAATATAAAGTAAGAGTCAACCATACAATAACAGAGCCGAGAATAATGCTTATCAGGGCTGGGAATTGAGGAAATAGCAAGTATTCTACAAAGGCGCAGACTCACTGTTACATAAGAAGGATGTGTCAAGGCTCCAGGTACACAGAACAAGGACTGCACTTTTAACATACTGTGATGTAACATGTTTATGGAGTAGATTTTAGTCCCTTCCTTTTATAAAAGTATAGATGGTGTATATGTATATGAACATTGTTTATAGCATACCTCCAATGCATATATACTGGAGACAAAGGGGAAACAATTTTTCACTTTCCTCATTCTTTCTTTCTTTTAAGAATTCTTACCGTTCAGTTTATTTGATAGAGAATAACATATTACATACACTTACAGAATGTTGTATTTTGTAGAACCTAAGGTTTTATGTTGGAATGCATGAGTTTTCTCCTGTTATATTCCTGTAAATTTACACCCTGCTATATCTTCTCTCCTCTTATTTCTGGTGAGTCACCTTTCTTGTTTTTCTTTCCACCCTTCCATATCAATAATAAGAAATAATTTATTTTAAAAAAAATCTCAATTTATTTTATGCCAAGAAACTCATGTTTCCCTCTCTTTTTTTTCGTTTTTCATTTTGCTTTTGATTGCTGGTCTTGATTGTAGGCCTAAGTATCTTTTCTTCTCTTGACTCTCTGACTATCACACACATTCCAGAGGATGAATATGTTCTTGGACCTGAAATAAATATTAAGAAAGTTATTCTTTTGGTATTATAAACACATGCTTAAACAGTGCAGAAAATTGTAAGCATAAAATCTTACTTAGGGTTGAACAGAGCTACAGGCTCAAACTGAGTGTTTTTTTTTTTCTTGTCTTTATACTGAGGAAGACTTAGAGATATTGTAGTGTTTTGTCTTTAGCCACAAGTAATTGAACATGTGTTCTGTTGAAGGTAATATGACAGAGATTAAATTTCAAATATGACTAAGATATACATTTGTTCCCCTTAGAAATTTACTTATGGGTATCTGAATTCTTAAAAATTACAAGGCAAACAATCTTCTATTAAGTAGAATAGTTCCATTTTTGCTGATAGTTTGTGTTATGATAGAAACAATTATGATGAAATAGATTACTGTAAAATCACAAAATAAAAAGWTAATAACTGGYATAGTTTAATAAATATTTCCTCTTATTTACATTATATTTTCTCAATATTTCATGAGATTTCAAGACCAAAAATTCATTCATTACTTCCTACATTAAAAACTCTTATTTAATATTATCATTTATTTATTAACTCTTATGATATCCTTTTTTATATACTGCCATAAAAATATCTTTCTGCACATTATTATCACAGTGAAACGAACTATGCCATGTCACATTTATACTTGAATACCCTGACGCAGACCATCAGAATGTATTTGGTGATACATTTTTTTCAAGATCCAGCTAAATTAAAATGATTCCTAATTAGTTATTACCAATTTGAGACAAATGCCAGACTAGAGAGCTGAAATCTGAAATTTGAAACACATTCATTACACAGGTGAGTGGACAGATCTGTGGGACATGATCTTGCTTGCTAACTGCTATAGTGCATGAAGCACATCACAGGTGTGCTTCATAAGAACGATAGCTGAGGAAGCCATGTGAGCAAGCCACTAAGCCCCTTTCCTCTCTAGTCTCTGCTTTAGTGCCAGTCTCCAGGTTCCTGCTTAAATTCCTGCCCTGCTTTCTGTTGACTATATACTATAAACCAAATAAACCCTTTCCTTCCAAAGCTATATTTAGTCAGAATTTTATCACAGAGACAAAAAGAAAGTCAGGGTAGACTGTTAAACCAGGACCTCAATTTAACATGACTGTCATCTTTCTAGAAAGAAGAGAGTCCACATGAGGCAGAGCAACTAGGGAGCGATGTCCATCAGTTAGAGACTGGCCTGAGCATAAACCAGATTTGCTAATAAACTTACGTTAAATATCTAATCTCCGTAATTGTCAAGATCACATTTGCCGTATTCTCTCTGGCAGCAGGCGAAAACTGATACAATTGTTATAATGTTTTTTCCTCTGTATTTTGCTTCAAATCCATAGCATTTCTTCAATGTTAATAAACGTCATTATAAGCTAATATGCACTACAGGAAAAGATCATAATTTAGTTTACGATCTATTTTTCAGCTTCTGTTTTTATTTGTTGAAATATTTTTGAAATTGTGAGTTATGGAATCTGTGGGTTCCTTATGATGTTGGGAACAGGAAGCTGTTGAATAGCCATTTGGAGTGTAAGACTGGTCACAGTTCATTTCAACTAATGTAGGTATAACTTTCCCCGTGGCAACCAACATTGCTTTTCTCCAGTGGCATTTTGATAGTACTATGACTGATTAAGGCCCATCAACCTGTCCATTAGGAAGATCTCTTTTAAAGTTTTTTTTTAATTTTACTCTGTATTGATTCTTTGCGAATTTCATAACACACACGCATATCCTGCTCATCTATCTCCCTATCCCTTCATACACAACCCTTGCCTTTGAAACCTTCCACACAAAAGAAAAAAAGAAAAAAAAATTCCACTGTGGAAGCTGTAGTGTGTTTCCTTTCATCCCACAATATACACTTGCCTACACTTCTTTACTTGCAAATGCTCATTGCAATGAGTAGTTTGTCTGGTTCAAGGCCTCTGGCTTCTGTTATACCATTAATACTGCATTCTCACCAGGATTCATCTCCAGTGTCCTGTTGTTTTCCTGTTCTGTGAAAGCCTGCAGTTTTGGATCTGTAGGACCACCCCCTTAATGTGCTGTAGCACTTCATAGATGGGGTAGATGTTCAATGAGCCAACTCAAAGCCCTGGATCAGTGCCTGGGTGGTGGCTGAGCTATGGAGTTCACCAGCTCTTCTGCACCCACACCCTAGGCCAAACTCTACAGCACTGCCTCACCTAGCTTACCCAGTTCTATAGCTGGCAAGGGGCAGAACAAGTGAGCTTTTCTGTTCTTATGGTCTTGGGACTAACTCGCCTTCACCCATGCCAGCGGTTTCAGCTCTACTGTGCTGCCCAGGTGAGGTACAGTGCCTACTGTCTTAGGTACTGCAGCTGGTGAGGGGCAGTGCCAGCACTCCTGATCAAAATACATGGGGCCAACTCTTCCACCTGTCATAGGTGGCATAACACAAGGGAGGGGAAGGGCATCTCTCCCTCACCCATGACACTGTCCTTTCAAGACTTTAAAACTGTGATTAAGGCATAAGTCAAAATGAAAATCCAACAAGTAAATTTTTGCTTTCTATTTTTTTAAACTTCATTTCTGGACTTTCATTATCATTTGGCTTGAGTTTCATGAAAGTGATGATGAAGGGAATAGTTAACATACGCTTATTAACTTCTAATTTTGATTTTGGATTCTATATTTCTGACAGCAATAAATAAAACTCCATTGACCATTACTTGATCCTGCCCACAAAGTCGGCTTTCTAAGCTATGTAAAAAACAGACATTAAATCGTAATAGTAATTGCCTACTTCAATGCTATTTTTCAAGTTTTTGAAACTGTATCTTGAGAATACCTCACAAGTGTGAGAAGACTTACCAAATACCCCATCTGGTGTAGCATTTTGTGAGAATGCATTTTAATGGAAATGAATGACCTCATGATGGGTTAGGATATTGAGTATCTTCTCAGAAACTTGCTTCAAGTCCTTGTCTGTAGCTGAGATTCAGGAGATCTTTAGACATCTCCAATAATAAGATTAATCCTGACCATGAGAATGATAAGCAAGGTTGATTCTAGCCCACCTCACTCCCAACACTACTCTATGGGACTCCATACAGAATCAACCTATGTTGACCTTGTCAGAACACAATGCACTTGTCAAAATTCTAGGCAAAGATAGAATAAGGATATGTTGTTAAAATTGTTATGAAGCACCTCTCTGCAGGTGTAGAGGACAAGAATTTTTCCAGTTAAATGGCATTTTCCACCATGTCACCACGTCATATAACATCTCTCAAAAAGTTCACATTGCTATTATGTCTGTTTTGTGAAATCTTTTTTTTTTTTCGCCCTTTCATAATTTGAAATGCAGAGACACAACAGGCAGCAATCTAAATCAACATTTCCTGGAGTTTGACTCACACTCTTATTTTTAGTCATTCAAAGTGTTATTTTTAGAAACCATTTTCAAGGCAATTTACATGAAAAGTGAGCCAGTAGCTTTAGGTTAGTGCAATTTACCTCATGTGCTCCTGATTTGTTTGTATGAATACCCTAAAATAAGTTGTAATTGGTGTAGATTTGACCCTCTTTTAGAACATGGGATATTCCATCTTCACTTTACTTTACTAATTGAAATCTATCAATCAGTAATGAAGTATGTAAAATTATTCTGGACAATAGAATTATTCTCTAACCTTTTCTCTCTTTCATGGGAAATAATTAATAAGAAAGACTTTTTGGTATTTGTAGAATAAAGACTACAAAAAGCTTATATTAATGTAAAACCCTCTTAGATACACAATTCTCAGATTATACATATACCTAAAGAATACATGTGGTATATGATCACAAGGCTGATCTGTTTCACCCACATATTTTTACTCTAATCACAGTGCAACACATCAACTATGGTTTGTTACATGAACAACACATAAACATAAGCAATATTTGAATCAATGGTAGAACTATTATAAAACAAAACTAAAACCTAACAACAAACAAACAAAATAAGATTCCTGAACCAACACCCTTTAATGAACTATGGGAATTAAGAATGCAGCAGGATACTCAGGGGGTGAAGTTTGAGATCTATTAATTTAGTGAACATATTCATCTTTAAAGCAGTACATATCTACTACATTGTCAAATCATTTTCTGTTGATTTGGTCTCCAGAATGGTCTCCAGTTTCTATCCTTATACACAGATCCAAAGCTTCTGTATTTTCAAAGCTACTTCATGAAATCTGACCTGAGTCTTACAAATTGATGGAATATTAGTTGGTTTTTTGTGTATTTGAATTATTTGACTTGGTGGTCCACATGTAAGTCTCTCAGCATGTATTTAGATGATCCACCTTGTTATTAGCAGTAACTCATAGAGTATATTTAATTTTATTCCTCTGCCATTTGACAGAGTACTTGCTATACACCTTCTCAAATATTTTGATCAATTCAATAAATATTAATCAGATAGAACTCACATAATTAACTCCCAAGAATAAATGGAGCAACACAGGAAGAAAGTTTCTCTACATGCTTATGTAGTTACTTAGAGAATGTGGTTCTGAGTTCAAGTAGCAGGACAATTCAAGGGACAATTTACACTTTTGTTGTTGCTGTTTTATTTTTTTTAACAAACTTCAGAATTCTCTTCAGACTTCAACAGAATTACATAAATAAATGATGTTATATAGAAATTTAAATTTTCGTTGAGCAGTATGCTTTCTCAGAACACTTAATTACAAGGGAAATATGTACTATTTAATATCTGAGATTTTTTTTTTGTATTTTAAAAGAATTTCAAGTTGAACTGATATGGTATATTGAAATATGTTTCTATCCTTCATGAGTTTTCTGAATTCATGCTATCGAGAATCTGTAAAATTCACTTTTTATTTTAATTGATCATTTTATACATTTATATTTCAAATGATACCCCCCTTCCCAGCTTCCCCTCCACAATCCCCCCATCCCATTTCCCCTCCCCTTTGCCTCTATGAGGGTGCTCCTCCACCCACTTACCCACTCTTGCCTCACTGCTCTAGCATTCCTCATGCTGGGGCATCAAGCTTCCATAGGACTAAGGACCTCCATTCCCATTGATGCCAGTTAAGGCCATTCTCTGCTGTCCATATATCTGGAGCCATGGCTCCTTCCATGTATACTCTTTTGTTGGTGTTTTAGTCCCTGGGAGCTCTTGGTAGTCCAGTTAGTTGATATTGTTCTTACTAAGAGGTTGCAATCCCATTCACCTCCTTCAGTTCTTCCCCTAGTTCTTCCATTGGGGTCCAAGGGCTCAGTCTAATGGTTGAAGCTTAAGCAGAAGGAAGACCATGTGGATGCTTCAATCCTACATGCAAAGAAGAACAAAACAATCACAGCAGGAAAGGCAGGAACAAAAATGGGGCAGAGACTGGAGGAAAAGCCATTCAGAGACCATCCCACCTAGATCTGCAGATACCCGAACCCAGACACTGTTGCTGATGCCAAGGGCATTTGCTGACAGAAGCCTGGTATGGCTGTTCCCTGAGAGGGTCTGCCAGCATCTGACTAATACAGATGCAGATATCAACAGCCAACAATCAGACTGAGCCCAAGAATTACTTTTATTTGGAAATAATCCTTTACTAAATGTAATTAAGCAGATGCAATCAACTTCAAATGAGTTCAGTATGTGTAAGTGTAAGCCTTAAATCCCATTAATGATTCCCTTGGGAAAAAACACAGACTTTCATATAAAGAGAGAGGTAGACTAGAATTACACATGTAGAAGCCAAGGAATATAGGACATGCCCAAAGCTCCTAGAAGCTGGGTGGAACTTTTCTAACACCTTTCAGAGCATAGTTGTCCTGAAATTTAGATTTCAACACACACACACACACACACAC
>BDUI01000069.1:440690-456927 GCA_002335545.1 Apodemus speciosus
GTGTAGGAGTGTTCCTCTTTCTCCACATCCTCGCCAACATCTGCTGTCTCCTGAGTTTTTAATCTTAGCCATTCTGATTGGTGTGAGGTGAAATGCCTTGTATCTTATCAGACCACCTTAGATTAAAGCTGGTCTTCAACGGCCACAGAAACACCAAAAAAAGCCTACACTCTCATGGAAATTGAAAAACTTTCTACACAATGATCTCTGGACAAGGAGGAAATGAAGAAATTAAGGACTTTCTAGAATTCAATGAAAATGAAGGCACAACATCCCCAAATTGATGTTACATAAGGAATGTTATTCTAAGAGGAAAATTCATAGCACTAAGTACCTCCAAAAAAATTGGAGTTCTCACATCAGCAATTTAAAAGCTTTAGAAAAAGGAAAAGAAAAACAAAAAGAACCATGCACAAAAAGTAGAGTAGAAGGCAGGAAATAATCAACATCAGGGATGCAATCAATCAGTTTGGAACAAAGAAAACAATACAAAGAATCAATCAAACCAAGAGCTGGCTCTTTGAGAATATCAGCAAGAAAGACAAAGACTTTAGCCAAACTAACTCTGAGACACAGAGACAGAACACAAATAATCAAAATCAATAATGAAAAGAGAGAAATCAACAGACACTGAGGAAATTCAAACAATTATTAGGTCTAATTGCAAAAGCCTGTACTCTGCAAAATTGGAAAATCTTAATGATTTTTTCTTTCTTTTCTTTTCTTTTCTTTTCTTTTCTTTTCTTTTCTTTCTTTCTTCCTTCCTTTCTTTCTTTTCTTCCTTCCTTTTTTCTTTCTTTCTTTCTTTTGCTCTGGTTTTCTTTCTTTTTTTCTTTTTACTTTTTTTAATGAAATATTTTATTTACATTTCAAACATTATCCCATTTCTTCATTTCCTCTCCAAAACCCACCTATCCCATCCTCCTTCCCCTGCTCACTAACCTATCCACTCCTGCTTCCCTGACCTGTCATTCACTACCCTGGGGCAATGAGCCTTCACTGGTCCAAGGGCCTCTCCTCTCACTGATGTCCGACTAGGCCATCCTCTGCTACCCATGTGGCTGGAACCATCGATGTGTACTCTTTGGTTCGTGGTTAAGTCCAGGGGAGCTCTGGGAATATGGGTTGGTTCATATTGTTGTTCCTCTTGTAGGGCTGTAAACTCCTTCAGCTCCTTGGGTCTTTACTCTAGTTCCTCCATTGGGGACAGTTCAATGGTTGGCTGAGAGCATTCCCCCCTGTATTTGTCAGGCACTGGCAGGGCCTCTCTGGAAACAGCTATATCAGGCTCCTATCAGCAAGCACTTGTTGGAATTCACAATAGTGTCTGGTAACTGTATATGGGATGGATTCCCAGGTGGGGCAGTTTCTGGATGGTCTTTCCTTCAGTCTCTGCTCCACATTTTTCTCTGTATTTCCTCCCATGTGTATTTTGTACTCTAAAAAGGACCAAAGTATACACACTTTGGTCTTCATTCTTAAGCTTCATGTGGTCTGTGGATAATTTATAGGATATTCCAAGATTCTGGGCTAATATTCACTTATAAGGGAATACATACCATGTGTGTGCTTTTATGACTGGGTTACCACACTAAGGATGATATTTTCTAGTTCCATCCATCTACCTGAGAATTTCATGAATTCATTGTTTTTAATAGTTGAATAGTACTCCATTGTATAAATGTACCACATTTTCTGTATCCATTCCTCTGTTGAGGGAATTCTGGGTTCTTTCCATCTTCTGTCTATTATAAATGAGGCTACTATGAACATATTGGAGCATGAGTCCTTATTACATGTTGGAGCATCTTCTGGGTATATGACCAGGAGTGGTATAGCTGGGTCCTCTGGTGTCCAATTTTCTGATGTACTCCCAAACAGAATTCCAGAGTGGTTTTACTAGCTTGCAATCCCACCAGCAATGAAGGCGTCTTCCTCTTTCTCTACATCCAGCATTTGTTGTCACCTGAGATTTGATCTTACCCATTCTGACTGATGTGAGGTGAAATCTCAGAGTTGTTTTGATGTGCATTTCCCTGATGACTAAGGATGTTGAAGACTTCTTTAGGTCCTTCTCAGCCATTCAGTATTCCTCAGTTGAGAATTCTTTGTTTAGCTCTGTACCCCATTTTTAATAGGGTTATTTGGTTCTCTGGAGTCTGACTTCTTGAGTTCTTTGTATATATTGGAATGTAGCACTCTATTGGATGTAGGATTGATAAAAGATCTTTTCCCAATCTGTTGGTTGCCATTTTGTCCTATTGACAGTGTCCTTTCCCTTACAGAAGTTTTGCAATTTTATGAGGTCCCATTTGTCAACTCTTGATCTTAGAGCATAAGCTATTGGCGTTCTGTTCAGGAACTTTTGTCCTGTGCCCATGTGCTTGAGGGTCTTCCCTGCTTTCTTTTCTATTAGTTTCAGTGGATCTGGTTTTATGTGGAGGTCCTTTCTCCACTTGGGCTTGAGCTTTGTACAAGGGGATAAGAATGGTCAGATTTGCATTCATCTACATGCTAACCTACAGTTGAACCAGAACCATTTGTTGAAAATGCTGTCTTTTTTTTCAACTGGATGGGTTTAGCTCCTTTGTCAAAGATCAAGTGACCCTAGGTATGGGTTCATTTCTGGGTCTTCAATTCTATTCCACTGATCTGCCTGCCTGTCACTGTACCAATACCATGCAGTTTTAGTTATGATTACTTTGTAGCACAGCTTAAGGTCAGGGATGGTGATTCTGCCAGAATTTCTTTTATTGTTGAGAATAGATTTTGCTATCCTGTGTTTTTTATTATTCAAGATGAATTTGCAAATTTTTCTTTCTAGCCATATGAATATTTGAGTTGGAATTTTGATGGGGATTGCATTGAATCTGTAGATTGCTTTCAGCAAGATGGTCATTTTTACTATATTAATCCTGCCAACCATAAGCATGGAGAGATCTTCTGAGATCTTTGATTTCTTTCTACAGAGACTTGACGTTCTTGTCATTCATAACTTTGACTTGTTTAATTAGTCACACCAAGGTATTTTATATTATTTGTGACTATTGTGAAGGGAGTTGTTTCTCTAATTTCTTTCTTAGTCTGTTTATCCTTTGAGTAGAGGAAGGCCACTGATTTGTTTAAGTTAATTTTATATCCAGTCACTTTGCTGAAGGTTTTTATCAGGGTTTAGGAGTTTTCTGGGGGGTCACTTAAGTATATGATCATATCATTTGCAAATAATGATATTTTGGCTTCTTCCTTTCCAATTTGTATACCTTTGACCTATTTTTGTTGTCTAATTGCTCTAGATAGGACATTGAGTACTATATTGAATAGGTATGGAGAGAGTGGAGAACCTTGTCTAGTCCCTGATTTCAGTGGGATTGATTCTCTCCATTTAGGTTGATGTTGGCTACTGGTTTGCTGTATATTACTCTATGTTTAGGTATGGGACTTGAATTCCTCATATTTCCAATACTTTTATCATGAAGGGTATTGGATTTTGACAGATGCTTTTTCTGCATCAATGAGATGATCATGTGCTTTTTTTTCTTTGAGATTTTTTACATAGTGGATTATGTTGATGGATTTTCTTATATTCATCCCCGGGATGAAGCCTATATCATCATGAAGGATGATTGTTTTGATGGGTTCTTGTATTTGGTTTGCAAGAATTTTATTGAGTATTTTTGCATTAATATTCATAAGGGAAATTGGTCTGGTTTTCCTTCTTTGTAAGGTCTATGTGTGGTTTAGGTATCAGAGTAATTATGGTTTCATAGAACAAATTAGGTAGTGTTCCTTCTGTTTCTATTTGTGGAATAATTTGGAGAGTATTGGTATTAGGTCTTCTTTGAAGGTCTGATAGAGCTCTGTACTAAACCCATCTCGTCCTGGGCTTTTCTTGGTTTGGGGACTATTGATGACTGCTTCTATTTCATTACGGGTTATGGGGCTCTTTAGAACAGTTATCTGATCCTGATTAAACTCTGGTACCTGGTATCTGTCTAGGAAATTGCCCATTTCTTCCAGATTTCTCAGATTTGTTGAATAAAGGCTTTTATAGTAGGAACTGATGATTTTTTGAATTTCCTCATTTTCTGTTGTTATGTCTCCATTTTCATTTCTATTTTTTTTTTTTTTTAATTTGGATACTGGCTCTGTGCCTCCTGGTTAGTCTGGCTAAGGATTTTTCTATCTTGGTGATTTTGTCAAAGAACTAGCTCTTGGCTTGTTTTATTCTTTGTATATTTCTTTTTGTTTCTACTTGGTTGATTTCAACCCTGATTTTGATTATTTCCTGCCGTATTTTATACCTCTTGGGTGTGTTTGCTTTTTTTTTKTTGTTGTTGTTTTTTTTGACAGCTTTTAGATGTGCGTCAAGGTGCTAGAGTATGCTCTCTCCAGTTTCTTTTTGGAGACACTCAGTGCTATGCCTTTTCCTTTTAAGACTGCTTTCATTGTGTCCCATAGTTTTGGGTATGTTGTGGCTTCATTTTCATTAAATTCTAAAAAGAGTCTTTAGTTTCTTACTTTATTTCTTCCTTGACAAAGTTATCTTTGAGTAGATTGTTGTTCAGCTTCCACGTATATGTGGGCTTTATGTCATTTTTGTTGTTATTGAAGTCCAGCCTTAATCCATAGAGATCTGATAGGATGCATGGGATCATTTAAATCTTTTTGTATCTGTTGATGTCTGTTTTGTGATTGATTATATGGTCAGTTTTGGAGAAGGTACCATTGAGTAGATTGTTGTTCAGCTTCCACGTATATGTGGGCTTTATGTCATTTTTGTTGTTATTGAAGTCCAGCCTTAATCCACAGAGATCTGATAGGATGCATGGGATCATTTAAATCTTTTTGTATCTGTTGATGTCTGTTTTGTGATTGATTATGTAGTCAGTTTTGGAGAAGGTACCATGAGGTGCTGAGAAGAAGGTATATTCTTTTGTTATAGTAGAAAATGTTCTATAGCTATCTGTTAAATCCATTTGGGTCATAACTTCTGTTAGTTTCACAGTTTCTCTGTTTAGTTTCTGTTTCCATGATCTGTTCATTGATAAGAGTGGGATGTTGACCTCTACAACTATTATTGTATGAGGTGCATTGTGTGCTTTGTGCTTCATGAAAGTTTCTTTTATGATTGTGGGCGCCCTTGTATTTGGAGCCTAGATATTCAGGATTGAGATTTCTTCTTTGTGTATTTTTCCTTTGGTATGTATAAAATATTCTTCCTTATCATTTTTGATAACTTTAGGTTGAAAGTCAATTTTATCTTATATTAGAATGGCTACTCCAGCTTGTTTCTTGGGACCATTTGCTTGGAAAATTGTTTTCCAGCCTTTTACTTTGAGGTAGTTTCTGCTCTGTCACTGAGGTAGGTTTCTTGTACATAACAAAATTTGGGTCCTGTTAAAGTATCCAGTTTGTTAACTTGTGTTTTTTATTGGGGAGTTGAGTCAATTGATATTAAGATATATTAAGGAAAAGTGATTGTTGCTTCCTGGTATTATTTTGTTAAAGGTGGAATTACGCTTATGTGGCTGTCTTCTTATTTGTTCATTAATGGATGATTATTTTCTTGCTTTTTCTAGGGTGTAGTTTCCCTCCTTGTGTTGGAGTTTTCCCTTTATTATCCTTTGAAGGGCTGGATTTTCAGAAAGATATTGTGTAAATTTGGTTTTTGTCATGGAATATGTTTCTTTTTTTAAATTATTATTATTTTCTATATTCTTTGTTTACATTTCAAATGATATTCCCTTTCCCGGTTCCCCCCTCCCCCTAAGTACCATAAGCCCCCTTCCCTCTGCCCATTCCCCATTGAGAGTTTTCCTGGGTATAGTAGCCTGGACTGGCATTTGTGTTCTCTTAGGGTCTGTATGACATCTGCCCAAGATCTTCTAGCTTTTGTAGTCTCTGTTAAGAAGTCTGCTGTAATTCTGATAGGTCTTCCTTTAAATGTTACTTGACTGTTTTCCTGTACTGCTTTTAATATTCTTTCTTTGTTTAGCACACTCCATGTTTTGATTATTATGTAATAGGAGGAATTTCTTTTCTGGTCCAGTCTTTTTGGAGTTCTGTAGGATTCTTGTACATGGGCATCTCTTTATGGCTTTTAGTATTCTTTCTTTGTTTTGTGCATTTGGTGCTTTGATTATTGTATGATGGGAGGAATTTCTTTTCTGGTCCAATCTATATGGAGTGCTGTAGGCTAGTTCCATGTCCATGGGTATCTTTTTCATTAGGTTGGGGAAGTTTTCTTCTATTATTTTGTTGAAGATATTTACTGGGTCTTTAAGTTGGGAGTCCTCACTCTCTTCTATCCCAGTTATCCTTATGTTTGCTCTTCCCATTGTGTTTGGATTTCCTGGATGCTTAGGGTCAGGAGCTTTTTGCATTTTTCATTTTCTTTGACTGTTGTGTCCATGTTTTCTATGGTATCTTCTGTATCTGAGATTATCTCTTCTATCTCTTGTATCCTGTTGTTGATGCTAGCATCTATGACTCCTGATTTCTTTCCTAGATTTTCTGTCTCCAGTGTTGTCTCCCTTTGTGATTTCTTTATTGTTTAAACTTCCATTTTTAAATCCTGGATGGTATTGTTCAGTTTCTTCACCTGTTTGTTGTGTTTTCCTGAAATTCTTCAGGGCCTTCTACCCATTTTCCTGTGCTCTCCTGTATTTCTTTAAGGGAATTATTTAAGTTCTTCTTCAATAGGTCTTCTGATAGGTCTTCCTTTAAATGTTACTTGACCTTTTTTTCCCTTACTGCTTTTAGTATTCTTTCTTTGTTTTGTGCATTTGGTGCTTTGATTATTGTATGATGCAAGGAATTTCTATCCTCTATCATTATCATGAGATGCAATTTTAAATCCAACTTTTGCTTTTCTGTTGTGCCGGGGTATTCAGGACTTGCTGTGGTGGGAGAACCGGGTTCTGATGTGGCCATGTAGCATTGGTTTCTATTGGTTAGTGTTATTATGATTGCCTTTCACCATCTGATAATCTCTGGTGTTAGTTGGTCTTCCTATCTCTGGCTGCAGCTTGCCCCTTCTGTGGCACTGTAAGCCTGTGCCAGTACTCCTGGAAGACTAACTCTCTTCTCGAGGGATCTGTGTGCAGATGGCTGTGGAGCAGCTCCAGGGTATAGATGGTAACTAGACGGCTCCTGTCACAGCTGCTCCACTGATCATATGCCCTGTGTGCTCCCAGCCGTTCCCCTCCAGTCAGTTATTGGAGAGAAGGTGGAGATCTCACTTCCATTCCAGAATTGAAAGGACTGCTGGGAGATCACTCTCTCCTGTGGGGTCATACACATACTGAAGACTGTGGAGCCTCCTAGCTACCTGATGCAAATGGAGACTGGAAGTCTTGAATGATTTTCGAGACAGATACCACTTATCCAAGTTGATCAAGATCATGTAACCTATGTAAGCAACATTATAATCCCTAAGAAATAGAAACAGTCATTAAAAGTCTCTCAACCAAACAATCTCATGGCCAGATGGTTTTAGTGCAGAATTCTACCAGACTTTCAAAGAAGAGCTACTACCAATACTCCTCAAACTATTCCACAAATAAAAACAGAAGGAGCACAGACAAACTCATTCAATGAAGTCACAGTCACCCTAATACCTAAAACACACCAAGACTCAACAATGAAATAGATCTTCAGACCAATTTCTCTTATGAACATTGACACAAACATATGCAATAAAATACTTGGTAACTGAGTCTAGGGACACATCAATATTCCTTGCCTGGTGCTTGCAAAGGGTTTTTCATCCAACCCCCATGGCTAGCTTTTCCAGTCCACTTTGGTCTACCTTTGCTCCTTGCCTGGTGCAGGCAACTCATGATTTTCCCATGAATGCCAGGAGCATTGACCACTTTACACTGTGGCTTTCTCCACCAGTCCTCTAACAATTGCCCAGGCTGTGCTCTTTCTCTTGCCTACCTAAGTCACCATGGATGGAAAACACTAGTCAGCCTTAGCATTTTAAAACCAGCCAGACAACACAACTGCTGGGTGTAGAATCTATTGCTCTAAACTCATCAGGTATCCTATATTAGAACCCTATTGGTAGTAGAGGCTACCGCAGGTCTTACTATTCTCAAGACCTTACATGGCTTGTGTTCTCCAAAGCCTGGCCAAAAAGCCCTTTCTCTCTCTCTTTCCCTCCTCTTTCTCTTGGGACCCAGGAATCCCACCACTTTTGGCCAGGATTGCCAAAACAATACTGAACAATTAAAGAAATTTAGGAGGAATCACCATTCCTGAACTCAAGCTGTGCTATTGAGCAATAGTGATAAAAAATGCATGGCATTAGTAGAGAAACAAACAAGTTAATCAACAGAATTGAAGACCCAAAAATAAACACATAGACCTATGGACACTTGACTTTTGAGAAAGAAGCCAAACCATACAATAGAAAAACTAAAGCATCTTCAACAAATGATTCTAGTTTAACTGGATGTAGAAGAATGAAAATAGATCCATATTTATCACTCTGCATAAATATCAAGTTCAAGTGAGTCATAAACCTCCACATAAAACTGGATACACTAAATCCCATAGAAGAGAAAGTGGGAAACAGTTTTGAATGCATTGGTGCAGGAGAAAATTTCCTGAAGAGAACACCAATGGCTCAGGCTCTAAGATCAACAATTGATAAATGGGATCTCATGAAACTGCAAAGCTTCTGTAAGGCAAAGGACACTGTCAATAGGACAAAATGGCAGCCTACCAATTGGGAAAAGATCTTCACCAACTCTCCATCTGGCAGAGGGCTAATATCCAAAATTTGCAGGGAACTCAAGAAGTTAGACACCAACAACACAAATAACCCAATTAAAAATGGTGTACACAGCTAGAGAGAGAATTATCAACAGAAGAATTTTAAATGGACAAGATGCATTAAAGAAATGTTTAAAGTCCTTAGTCTTTAGGGAAATGCAAATTAAAACAACTCTGAGGTTTCATCTTACACCCATCAGAATGCTGAATATAAAAATCTGAAGAGATAGCACATGAAGGTGACTGTGTAGAGCAAGAGGACCACTTCTACATTGCTGGTGCAGATTTGTATAGCCACTGTGGAAATCAATTTGGCAGTTTCTCAGAAAACAGAGAACAGTACTACCTCAAGACCCAGCTATACTACTCCTGAGGAATGGGGAGGCTCAGGATCTGGTGTTAGGAAGGACAGGAGAGATGGCTAGATGCTCATGAAAATGAATGGAAGTCTGCCATTGATGGGACTGAGGAGGTGTGAAGCATCTCCAGATTAAGATAAAAATCTGGGACAAGAGAGGCAAGAACCAATGCAGGTAACAACACTGGGGATATGATGCCTGAAGAAGCCACATTCTGTAGCCAGACAGGAACCTCAGTGGAGTGAGGTTCCTGTCTGGTTCACCCATAAAACTTACAACCTAAAATTTATCCTCTTTACAAGAAATGTAAGCACAGGAAATAGAGTAAAGACTGAGGGAATGGCTAACCAATAATCAGCCCAATTTGAGACCCATTACATAAGCAAGCTCCAATCTCTGACACTGTAAAGGACACTTTGTTATGCTTGCAGTCAGGAGCATGGTGTCTTCTGAGAGACCCCACCTAAAAGCTGACTCAGACAGAGACACTCATAGCCAAACACTGATAGAACTTGGAGACACTTATGGAAGCATAGGAGGAAGGACTGTTGTCTAGAAGTAGATAGGAACTCCATAGGAAGATCAACAGCGTCCAGTAACCTCGACCCCTAGGACTCTCAGAGTCTGAACCAACAACAAAAGAACATACATGGCTGGACCTACGCCTTCCCACACATATGTAACAGATGTACAGCTTGGTCGGCATAAGGGCTATTCCAGAAGCTGTTGCCTATATGTGGGATATGTTCTTCTGGCTGGGCTGCCTTGTCTGGCCTCAGTGGGAGAGGAAGGGCTAGCCTTGCAGAGACTTGAAGTGCCAGGGTAGAGGAATATCCAGAGGGCCCTACCCACATAGAAATGAAGGGAAATGGGATAGCAGAAAGGATTGCGGGAGGGGATAACTGGGTGGAAAGTGAGCAGGATACAAAGTGAATAAGTACAAAAAAAATAAATTAAAAAAGAGAGAGGAAAAATTATTTTTTTATTTTGGAGGGTTTATTTAGTGTATCTTAGCCTGTTTTTCTACACAGGACAAGATATCACATGGGATAATATACCTGCATGTGCTTTCACAGGATAGAATAAGATGATTTGCTTAATGGAAATGAATATAAACATAAAAAAGAGTTACCATAGCTCCAATATCATGCCATTGGCATTTCTTTATGTGTCTGAGAGACTTCCAAAATGAGGCCTTATACCTTTAAATTTCTGCTGTTTCGCAGGAACACTACCGAACGGGGACCATGCCTTTTACTCAGAAGCCTCTGTGGGCATTGGACCACAGTGGTGTATGGTTTGGCAGTCCTAAAGTGCCTATGAGTTGTGGTGATTCTTATCATAATTAGCACTTTGCATCCATTTAAACTGGGCTTCTGTAGAAAAATGAAGGGAGTGTTATTTGTGTTTAATTTGTATTTTTCTCCTTAATAATTTTTATCAATTATATTATAAAGAATTTATTTTTTATTTCTAGTTATTCTTTGGTTAGGATTTATAAACATCTTATTTCTTTTGTTTTCTTATTTTCAATCATTTGTTCTGAATATTCTCATCTCCAAGATCTTTATTTCATTTGTGGTGTTTAATAATTTTCACTGCCATTACATAATTTTACCTTATCTTCTGAAGAAGGTTAGATTTCATTGCCTATTTTAACAGTCTGGTCTTTAATGATTCATGTTAATGGTTGCTAAATTATTTTTCTAAGTATGGTAAGATACATGAATATAAAATTTTTATTGCTATTCACAAGACTATTGTTTTATGGATGTTCATAAGCACATCTCCTTCCTATAATATTGTCTTATGTATTTATTTATAATAAACTCGAAATGTATTTCCAGACTTCAATATTTAGTTCTATTTTGCCCCATAGGTACATATTTGTTCTAATGTATAAATATCTTGGTTGTTAAGAAATAACAGGAAATCTAGGAGCCATCTAGTGTGATTTTTCAAACTTCATTTTTCTTTCTAAAACATTTTTGTATAATTTGGATTGCCTTTGTAATAAATATAAAAATCATCTTGTCAGGTTTTACTTAAATGTACGAGCTTGCTGAGATCCTAATGGCATGGCCAAGGGCACAGTCTCATTACTACTGAATTCTTCTTCTGTTCTCTGCACCTAAGAGCAGTGATTACTCACAGGTTCCCCGAGGGTAAGCCTATTTTGCTGTCCTAGAGCAGATGCTTAATTTTATCTTGCCTCCAGTCTTTCATCAAAGAGACAGGTGAAAAAAGGCTGAGGAGATGTGTACTTTTCCACACTGCAGTTTTTCTACCTTTCTTTTTACGTGGTAAGGCAAATTTCTCTAATCTCATGGCCTTGTCCCAGACTTCATAATAAGTATCACTCTTGAGATGTAAATTGACCCAGTGTCAGTGGAGTCTGAGGCCCCATGTTCTCATCATCACCTACATCTTGACTTTAGAACTGAGATACTTATTTTTTAACCTGAAATTTTTATTCTAGGCTACAGTTAGATTGTCCTTAAGGTAGCTAAGTACATGTTTTTTCCTTGAAGGTAGCTTTTCATATACTTTGGTTCAAGGGAAAAGTTGAAAATTTTAAAATAATTCTTTTTCTCCTTAATTTGATGTTCAGATTATTCTATCTAGCCATACTGTTTTTAATTTTGGTCAGTATCATAGACACACACACACACACACACACACACACACACACACACAATTTATTCATTGTCCTATCACATACACCATAATGGTGAGTCATATCTAGTAAATTGCACATAAGCAGATAATTGATTTAAAATCATCTAGAGGAGATTGTTAGTGTTAAAAGGAATGACATGCTAAAACTGCTGTTTAATGTCCCAATTGTCAAGTAACTTGTTCATAATTTCTCAACATTCTACCACACTAATTCAACATTGGTACTATTATCTATGTTCTAAAGACTCACAGTCAATCCATGATAGACTAAATATATTCCCAAGTAATAAAATCAATAAAGAATAAACACAATTTGACTATTTAGTTAGCTTTTTTTGGGGGGGGATGAGAGTTAAGCATTTTATTTCTCAAAATATTAATGTCTTAATGAGCAGTAACTTCATCATACTCTTATTATTAGAGAAGACAAGGTATGCAGATTCTTCTTCAGAACAGTGTATTAATAAAACTGGATATTTTTGCATTATCCTGTGTGCATTCTGGGATTCTGCGGAAATCCAGCTGAGAATACTTGTGGAGTTGACTGAAGGAAGAGAGAAGTGAAGCCATCTCTGGCTTTTGGGTACCAGAAGCACTTTTTCAGAAGTCACATATGAAATGAAGCCTCACATTTTGGTAACAGGTGATCTGTTTAAAACTCTCACATTGTAAGCAGATTAGATTGTACTTCAATCACTAAGAACTCCAATAGCATTCTTTGAAAGACATGAGTTAGTTTCTAGCATGTCCATGATAAATAGATATAAAAACCAAGTAATTGTGTACCCATGGAAACCAAGACCTTACCTGAACATATATGGTAAAGAGAAACTCTGGGCTCTCTGGAGACACACTGAAGAAAAATAATCTCTTTTAGGGTATGGGCATGTTTATGTTCTAAAATATTAGTAGTTCTCAGATTCTCAACATTTTTCTCTGCATACTCATATACATACAAATAAAATTAATTTTACATGCAATAAAATTGTTTAAAATCACTCAAAATTTCAAAAGAGAATTGGAGAAGGTTTAGTTAGCTCTTAATCTAGTCTGATTTATTTCTACATTGCAGGATATTTGATCACACTGTGAATCCCAATATTGTGTTATTTATTGGAAAAACCTGATTTTGTTGTGATGTGGCATTGCCCTAGCACATACCATTAATCTAAGAGCTTTCTGCTTGTAAATAGGATTAAGTAATGAAACTCATACATTAAGAGTTGGAACAAGCAGACAGCTAACAAGGAGTGAACAAAGGGAAAAAAAGAGACAGTAAGAGGAAGTCAGAAGGACGAATAGAGAGCCACATAGGAAATAGAATGGAGGAAAATTCAGTTTGAATGGTTTTTGAGCTAGTGTGGAATAGGAGAACTTCCTTTTCCTTTTGGGTCATTAGCTATGGAAGAGAGTCAGTTGGGTGTTTTCTGTGCCTATTTGAGATAGATGGTTTTTGCTCTGGTATCTGGTTCCCAAGTCTTTTTTAGTAAAATTGCATGTTTGAGATTGTGGTTAAAAACACCAGCTGGTTCTTTAATACATAACATGGCCAAATGGGCAGACATGTCCCATCAGTTGCAGACAAACTGAGAAACCATCAGAGTTGGTAAATCACCTGGTAAGTCCTCAAGGAGGGAATTAAGGATCGGAAATACCATAATACAAGGCGTTAGAATCCTGTATAGTGCTACTTTTGATGGCTTGAAAACAGGATGTGACAATGAAAAGCTAAATGACATAATTAAAATTGGCTCAATATTGATTGATTATTATTATGGTATTTCATGTTTTATCCTTAATAGCCATAGTGGCTTTATGCACCCTCTCAAAGAAAAAAAGCTTTGGACATACAGGGAAAAAGAAAAATATGAAAAGTGGAATGATAAGATACAGGCCTTATAAAGACTTAGAAATAAAAATAAGAAAAATAGACACAGAAGAATTTAGATAAGAACCTATGGCCGATCACCATATGATAAAACAAGAGGGTTAGCTCAAGACTGCTAGAAAATGAATCTTAATTTATCCAGTTACTATATAAGACCTACCAGCAGATTATAGGCACCCTCAAGATTATGAAAAAAATTAAATGAAATCCTGTAGACATATTAGATTTGAGGAGATTCAAGGAAGCGATCATTTCATGCTTTTACCCTATGTGAAGCAAATGTTAAATTCGTGGCATGATAGAACAGAAATGTTCCCCAGGACTGAAAAGATTTGGCAGCAGCAATATTGAAAGCTGACCCTTAGTTACAATAGAGAACATAGTGATCCTAGGAAGCTAGGACCATAGGACAATGACATAAGGCTCAGGAGATTAGTATTTTTCAGCATCAGTTGCCTGGTGAAGGTCAACAAAGCCAGCTTAAATTTGGTAATCACACCCTTATCACTATGTTATTTAGAAGCTTTAAATTCTTGGGACTAGGTTGAAAAGTCAGAATGTAGGTCTGAGTCATTTATTAAAATTATACAAGACTCTAAGGAAGCCTTCACTGATTTTTTTGAAAAGGTTGACTTCGGGTGTAAATAGTATAATATCAGATTCAGAAGTCTGGAAAATACTAATCAAAGTTTTCATTTGAAAATACAAATTCTAAGTGCAAAAGGATGATTAGACCTTTAAAGGAAACATCAGCACCAATAGATGAATGGATTAGCAACATGGCTGGTATTGAATTTCAAGTTTATGATGCTACTCTGATAGGAGAAGTAATTTATAAATATATTTTTAAATCAAAATGTCAGAGGTTTTAATTGTGATAAGCAAAGGCCATTTAAAAAGATGGATCCCTGAACTTTAGTTTCTGAGGCATTTCATCAGTTCTAATTCTTAATTTTCACCCTGTTGATACATGATAGAAACATTTATGCAGAATTGGTGTAGTTTTACCCGTTTTAAAACAAATATGTGGATATGCTTTTATTGCAAACAGCAAATTTATCATGAAAGTAAGAATCCTAATGTTGAGGCTCTTTTAAAAGTCCTTCTTGGCCTCATGTTTCTTAATATTGTATTTTTGACCTCAATTGTACAAAGTTGCATAAATTTTATGCTACATAAAATTGTTTCATTTGTCCTGGGCATAACTTATCATGATAAACATTTCCTTAAAATTTTGTTATCAGTTTAACTTGAAAAATTTTCAGGTGTTTTCCTTCTTCACTTTTACTTATAATACATTCTCTCAGAAATCATACTACTTTTTAATCAAAAGAAAACAGTATACATAATATCTATATATGTATATATATATAGATAGATATAGATATCCACATACAAATGTACATATGTACATGCCATAATAATTAGTTTAAAAAGCGGTCATAAGTTGAAGGAGAACATGGAAGCTTATTTGGTTGAAAAAGGAGGTACAAACACTGTAAATATAATATCTAAGGAAAAAACAAGGAAAAGCCAAAGAGAACAGTATTGCAAATGACCTGCTTGCAACAATAAAGCACAGCTGAAATGACTTGGCAAGCTAATGAGAAATTATCTTTAGAAAATTACTTATTGTTATGTGCAAATGAAAGTTTTATGTTGGAAACTTTAAGTTAATAACTGAGAAATGCTCAAACATACTGCTTTGGAGATGTTGCAGAAATGAAATAATAAACATCATATGAACATGGTGTAGTGGAATATGTAAATGAATTAATATTTTTCACCTTCCCTGGCAAATATGCATGCAATGAATTGTCTTTAGGATTCATCTTTGCCCAAGGCTGTTTTGATGACTGATAATTTTGAAGAAATATGTCGTGTAACTGATCAAAGTATCAGGTAAAGGTTTTTGTTGCACACTATCCTACTTATTTGTAGAGAAGCATATCTCTTACATGTTAAAAGACAGTCATGATTGGCAAGACATGAATAGACAAGCTCGTATTCATACATGGGTTTAATGGAAATTGAAGCAAACACCAATGAAACTTCTTCTAAATGTAGTAGATATAAACCAACTTAAATTTCACGTTCTGAATGGCATGTCTCTTCAGAAAGTCCGAACTTTAGTACTTTATGGATGCCAAATTTCTACCTGTAAGATAATAAATGAAATTTATTAACATTAACCATATTTAGATATTATTCTTCAGTTAGCTGATTCCTAAACTCCATTAAGCAATCTCATCCACTTATATATTTTAAACAATTTTCTTATACATCTTGAACAAATGTGTACCTCATTAATTTTTGTTTTAGATCAAAAATCAAAACATCAACAGAGTGAGAGCATAGAAATAACTGTATGATATTCATAGCAGCCTTATTTATAATAGCCAGAAACTGAAAAGAACCCAGGTGTCCCTCAACAAAAGAATGGATTCAAAAAATGTGGTATATATACACAATGGAGTACTATTCAGCCATTAGAAACAATGAATTCATGAAATTCTTAGAGAAATGGATG
>BDUI01000069.1:463424-483540 GCA_002335545.1 Apodemus speciosus
CACCATGATCAAGTTGGCTTCATCCCAGGGATGCAGGGATGGTTAAATATACGGAAATCCATCAATGTAATCAACTACATAAACAAACTCAAAGGAAAAAAAAACACATGGTCATCGCATTGGATGCTGAAAAAGCATTTGACAAAATTCAGCATCCTTTCATACTAAAAGTCTTGGAAAGAACAGGAATTCAAGGCCCATACCYAAACCTAGTAAAAGCAATTTACAGCAGACCAGTAGCCAACATCAAAATAAATGGAGAGAAACTTGAAGCAATCCCACTAAAATCAGTGACTAGACAAGGCTGCCCCCTCTCACCATATCTTTTCTATATAGTACTTGAGGTACTAGCTAGAGCAATTCGACAACATAAGGAATTCAAAGGGATCCAAATTAGAAAAGAAGAAGTCAAACTATCACTATTTGCAGATGATATGATAGTATACTTAAGTGACCCAAAAAAACTCCACCAGAGAACTGCTACAGCTGATAAACAACTTCAGCAATGAAATGTAAATAAAGAATATATCCAAAAAATAAAAATAAAATCAACTCAAGCAAATCAGTAGCCTTCCTATACTCAAAGGATAAGCAGGCTGAGAAAGAAATTAAGGAGCTATAGTTAAAGCATATACCTGTGAGTGTTTGGGACATAATGCTTTATCAGTCATTTTCCTGTCAACCCCAGTTCACCTACCCTGCTTGCCTTCTTTTCCATTTCTGGCGCTGCAAGAAACTCAAGCCTGCTCAAAATTATTTAACGATCACTCTTCTTTCTGACTCTTGATTTCTTTGATGTTCATGTTAAAATCTCATAAAAGGCCTTATGTGACTTCATTTCAGTGCCTAATCTCTCTCCATCAGGTTTTAATGTGAAGCTGCTAAAGAGTGAGCAGGAATTCAAATATGAATGACTCATTGCTGTGAAGCTATTATTCCCCTGTCTCCTTGTCACTCTGTTCACTGGTGTCACCAGTTAAATTTTACCTCATTTCCTCTACTTTTCAGCTGACAGAAACAATGAAGCCACGAACCTGTCGTCTTGATTGTTCCCAACCTGACATTTTGTGTTGGTAACTTTATTAGTTATTCTCTTGAAGCACTTAACATTGGAGCTAATTCTGGTGCTTACTTTCTTATGTTCTATAATGTTTGATGTGTTTTGTTAATAATTTCAGGTATTATGAAATTCACATATGGAAACTTCCTGTTTATTTTATTTATTAACATTATCTTACAGTTATAATCATTTTTCATTTTTGCTAACAAATTTCTTTCTTACAGTACAAATGTGTATTTTCCCCATTTACTGATAGAATACAATAAATTATGATATTATCTTCATGCACATTCTGATTTTGGTAGCTTTTCATTTAAATGTTTTTTATTTAAAGATAAATTTCGTACACGCTATGTATATGTGTGTGTGTATGTGTGTGTGTGTATTACAATGTTCTAAGCTCAAGAAATTTGATAGATAAACATAATCTCTTTTAGAAAGAGTGTAAGTTCTTACTGAAAAATGGATAATAAATGAAACATGATGTGTCAGGTGAATGCAATAGATGTGGATGTCACAAAAAGAGGTCACAGTTGGCTTGTAGTTTAAACAGAACTTAGACACAGTCTCACTGAGAAAACAATCTTTAAACAAAATCTTCACGGAGTTGAAAGATGAAGCCAGGAGATAATGAAGATAGAATAGCAAGCTGAAAAAGTCCCTGAGCAGGGTCAAGCGTGCTCAGGGGACGACAGGAAGTCCAAGGAGGAGCAGTGTTTGTGGAGGGGGATGGTACAGGGGCCAAGGAGGAAGATGAGACTGAGGGTATGTAGAGTCAGGAGCAGTCAGACTAGAGCACTGTAAGACACATGGATGGACTTTCTTGATTTTAGTGTGAAGTCTTTAGAAGTGTTTGAGAGATGCATGACAAGACTGAATACATGTGTAGGTGACACTCCAGCAGAGGACTGGAAAAAAACCCCAGTGGATTGACAGTGGAAGAAGGGAAAGCATACCTAAGAAAAGAACAACTGTGTTCTGTTTTAGTTAGTTTGTTTTATATTGTTTTGTTTACTTTAATCTAATATTTTGTAACAAAATTATTTGAATTTGAAATTTTGGGGGTAGACTCAAAAATACAATTTTATATTTTAACTGAAAAATAGCATACCTTAGTCTTAGTCTTGGGACTAGAATCTGAGAATAGGTGATTCTCTCACTTAGGGCCAGGCATACTCCAGCACACTTTTGCTCCCTGGCCCTCAAAAGGCAGAGGATCAAAAAATAAAGGAAAATATCCTACCTGAGAGAAATGCTTAGCAAGTAATTTAAACTTACTTATTCTGGAAGTGTTTATTTGAAAAACAGAACAGGCAGCTGCCTATCTTGAAGATGCTTGTGGAGACCAACTAAGATAACCTATGTGCCTCCCGGTGACAGCTCTCTCAGGCTACTGTCAGCAAGGACTTGTTGGCATCCACAATAGTATCAGGGTTTTGTAATTGTATATGGGATGGATCCCTAGGAGGGGCAGTCTCTCGATGGTCTTTCCCTCAGTCTCTGCTCCACACTTTGGCTCTGCCAGTGCCTGACAAATACAGAGGGGGACACTCTCATCCAACCATTGAACTGAGCACAGGGTCCCCAAAGGAGGAACTAGAGAAAGGACTCAAGAAGCTGAAGGGATTTGCAGCACCATAGAAAGAACAACAATTTGAACCACGCAGTACCCCCAGAGCTCCCAGGGATTAAACCACCAACCAAAGAGTACACATGGAGGGACCCATGGCTCCAGATGCATATGCAGCAGAGGATGGTCTTGTTGGACATCAAAGGGAGGAGATGCCCTTGGCCCTGAGAAGGCTGGATGCCGCCTTATAGGAGAATGCCAGGACAGGGGAGGGAAGGAGGAGTGGGTGGATTGGTGAGCTGGGGGAGGGGGGATGGGTTAGGGGATTTCTGGGGTCAGGGAGAACCAGGAAAAAAAAGGAAAAAAGTATTACATATGTGAAGTTCTTTGAACAGTACCTGTTGAACTGTGGATATTAATTAAATCTAGGCTACTGTTAATTTCTAACTTCTTTTATTTTTACATTTTACCTCATCATTTATAAAATATTATGGAGGGATTGTAAACAATTGTTAGGGAAACCGTAGATCCTCATAATAGCATTTATATAGAGAATGCACCAGAAGACATTTAAGGTTGAGAGACTTGTTTGAAGGAAAGAAGAAGGTGGTGGCCATTTAGCATGTAGTTTTTATTTATTTTATTGGCTTATATTATTTGTACATAGCATATAGTATGACAATGACATGACATTACATTTTCTTTATATATTTACTATTCCTTAACAGCTCCTCAGGAAGCTGTGGTACTTGGAGACCATCTACCTTATTGATTTTTATCTTGTACAGGTCTTACTTAGGTAATGACAGCTGCTTCCATTATTTTTGTTTCTTTGTTAGTTTGTTTGATTGTAATTTGATTCTAGTAGTCATGTCATGTCCAGAAAAGAACATTATACAGTATCCGTCTTCGTCCTCTGGTTGTTAAATTCGTTCCACTTCTTTCTCTGCACGTTTTCCTGAGCCTTGGTGGTCAGACATGGCTTCTGTCGATACTCTGCTTGCAATGGCCACGCAATATCTTAGTCTCACCCTTCATTTGACCAGTCAGCTGGGCTTATACCCAAAAGAACTTTTAGTCTCCTATGAAGGCACTTGCACATGTATATACATTGCTGCTCTCTTTACAATAGCTAGGAAATAGAATAAACTTTGGTGACCATTAACAGATGAATGAATGAGTGAAATTTTACATATACATGGAATAAATAGTACCTTCCTCTAAGGAAAAATGAGGTCATGAAATCCAGGGGTAAAAAGACCTGAAATATTGTGGTGAGTAAAACAATAGGAACAGAGATCCAGACACTGTATTTTTTCTCTCATATGTGAATCTTATCTTCAAAAGTACTATTTTGTATATTAAGAGTGCAAGTAGGAAACTAGAATGAAACCTTTGGTTGGGCATGCAGAGAATATTAAGGGAGTGGGAATAATTCACATATAAATCTTCAAGATATTCAATAATTCACATACAATCTTCAAGATGTAGAATAGTTGTTGTAAGACGATATACATGGGGAAGAGATCTGAAAGTTTGGCAGACATCATGGAGTGAAGTATAAAGCTGACCCAAAAGAAGGCTATATGAAACACCACATTGAAGCTATCTCATAGCACAAATACAAATCTATAAATGGAGGGAGAGTGCAACATATGCGACCTACAATAACAGGGTAAGAATAGATGAGAATGAAGGATTGAGGAGGGACTAATAGGTGCACCAACTAAAACTAAATTTGTATGAAAACATTCAGACTCCCACTAGCTAATACATTAATTTCAAAATACTACTGAAAAAATGAATTGTAACACATTTAACTTTCATGAGTAGACAATGTAAGTACCAGAAGATATAGCCTATCAAATGAAACTCACCATAATGAGTTTGTTTGTTTTGTTGGTTGGTTGGTTGGTTGGTTGGTTGGTTGGTTGGTTAATTTTTATCAAAGAGGTTCATGATGTCTCTAAAACAGCAAAAGATATTACCCTGCTCTTCATCACCCATCATGGCTATCTTATTACTGTAAATATGATACATTGGCTACAGGGCATAGAGAAAGCAATCTCAAAACCAATATGAAATTTCTTCTCTTCTAGCTACCTTTCATAGTGCCAGAAAGTTCTGATAGGTTATTTCTCCACTGGTGAAATGAGCTAATTCAAGCCAGTTTAGCATATGTTAAAGGTAGGTTTATTGGGAAACAGTTCTCTTCATTCCCTAGGATGGAAAGTTTAAGGTTGGGGGCCAGGTATGCCAGGTGGGAACTCAGGAATGTTGGGAGAACCTGGAGGTGATGTCTGCTTTTATATGTAAAATATGTACCTCAGTTCCGTAACCCAGGATTCTATGTAGGCGGCTTGGGGGAAAACCAGCATCAATTGTCTTGCCCAGTGTTGGGGCTCCATGCTGCAATATTAACCTGCCAGGCAATATACTCTCTGATGCAATAGTGGCAAGACTATGTTGGAATAACTAACTGCCTTCTGATTGGATTCTGATGCCTGTTGCAGAAGAGGAAAAATCATGTATGGTACTAGAAGAGACAAAATTCCACCAGTGAAGTCATCATAGGTCCCAGTGTAGAACATGTTACCTTATTGTGCTGGTTAATATGTAGTTATTTTGTTTATGTCAACTTGACACAAGCTAGAGTTGTTTGGGAAGAAGAAATCTTACCTAAGAAGGATATCTTAACTAAATTGCCTGTCAACAAATTGTGAGCACATTTTCCTTATTAATTATTTAATTGGTATGGTAAAGCCCTATCCTCTGAGGGTTGTACCAACCCTAGGCAGGTAGTTCCCAGCTGTCTAAAAGGACAAACTGAGACAGCCATAAAGAACAAGCTAGAAAAATGTAGCAGGGATCAAATTCTAGCTAGTCCATATAAAATAAACCATCCGTGTATTTTATCCATATGCCCCTTGTTGCTTGCTGTTCTTCCTGGCCATGTGCTCATGGTCTATGTCCTCTCATGCTGGTCTTGTTCATAGCTTTTGGCTTTTCTGCTTCTCCCTTTGCTCTCTCCTGAGTCATTTCACTTAATTCCCAAGCCCCACCATTCTCCCTCTACTATCCAATCACAGGCTCTAGCCTTTTATTGACCAGCTATATTGGGGATCAAGGTTACATAGCATCAATTTATATACTTGAGGATCTGCTAGTCAGGACAACCAGATTGTATGAGTCAATATTTAGCATTTAAATAGAAGCGACAACAGCCCCAAACCCCACAGTAAACAGCATTCTTCTATAGTCTGTTTCTGTTCCTGAGTACAGGTTTCTGTTGATAATAGATCATATGCTTTGAGGTAAAATCAACTTTGTCCTCCCAAGTTGTTTTTGGTGATGTTATTTTATAATAGCAACAGAAAGTAAACTATGGCAGCTATTTTCCTAAATGGCTATGTTATTTAATTGTCATTTAAATATTTATATTTATATCTACATACCTCATATTCTTCCACCCTCAGTTTTGTAAGCTACTTTTACTCAGTAGGCAAAAGTCAGAGGAGGGCTCAGTTGTGTGTCATGACAGGTTTATGTCTGCTTTTTAAAGAAACTTATCGATTGAWTTTTTAGGTTTTGTTTTGTTTGTTTGTGTAGGTGTGTGTTACACAGCAAGTGTGTGGGTCTGAGAGGAAAATGTTAAAATCTGTAGACACCAGTTTTTCTCCTTTCACCATGTAGGGCCCAGGAATTGAATTCAAGTTGTCAGTACATTTATCTGCTGAGTCATCTTGCTATTCCAAGGACATTTTTATACACATATGTCATTTACATTGACCCTTTCCTTCCTCGATACCCTCTAGTCTTCTTCCTTCTCCCTTGTATTTAGTCCGCTCTGTTCCTGGAGAAAGTTTTGCCTCTACTTTTCCATAAATGTGGACACATGATTTCATGTATCTACATACAATCAAGAGTTCATAGACAAGAGAAAACATACAATTATTTGTTTACAATAATGAGCTCTAGTAGCATCCATTGTCCTTCAGATGATATCAATTTGTTCTTCTTGCATTAATCTATAATTAATCTATAATGTATTTTCTTTATTAATTCTTCTGTTGACAGATACTTATATTGAGCTTATAATTTAGCTATGGTGAACAGTGCTGCAATAAGTGYCACTGTGCAAGTATTTGCATTTATGTTGAATTAATATTCTTTAGATAAATACTCAGGAGTGTTACATATGGTTAATGGTTAATTTGTTGTTTGTTTATTTTTGGATTTGTTTGTTTGAACAGTTTTCCTTTTAGTGTTTGGATGAACCTCCATACTGATTTCCAAAGGCTGAAGTAGATATATTCCCACTAGCTAAGTATAAATATTTCCTTCCCCTTGACTTCWATCATCTATTTTTCTTAATGATTCATCCTCATCTAGGATTTGTTTGCCCTCATAGATAGTGCTATTAAACATTTTCTCATATGTTTGTTTGTGAGTCAAGAGACAACCTATATAATAGGAGAATATAGTGTTTACCTATTCATTCTTCTGACAAATGATTGATAGTTAGAATATATGGAGAATAAAGAAACTATGACTAAAAGCAATCAAATAGGCTACTGAAATACTGAAATGATTATAGTTTTCAAAAGATAAACAAATGGCTGTTTAGTATTTTTAATATTCTGGTTCTACTTAAAAACAGACTGATGTTCCAAATCAAACTTTATTGAATATTCTCACTGATAGCTGGATCATAGCCTTAATCAAATACCACTGAATGTCAATTTGACTTGGTGAACACAATATAAATAGAGCTAGGGCTTTATTTTAAATTGAGAATTATTTTCTTGGGACATCTTAGTTCTTTGAGAGCTGTGACCTTTGGGATCTTCATGTGAGGAAATATGATTTTAATTTCTTTTGGAGTTAGTTTTGCCTAGTAAGTAAAGAGCATAAAATAATGTCTAGATTAAAAACTCAGGTCCATTTTTCTTATTTTTTATGTGAGATTGTCTACATGCTGAGAGCCAGAGAGGAGGAACAACAAAGGCTTTAGAACTCATGGAATGTGGCCCATGGGTTACCACAGCTACAAGGGTGAGCTCTGGTGTGGCATGGCCCCAATGACCATGTGTCCTGAGGACTTTATTCTGATATGGAGTTCTGCTTTTCTTGCTGCCCTCACATCCCTATTAATCTAAGAATTGTATGAAAACTTTAAGGGTGCTTCCAGCCCCACACTGGACAGTATCACTCTTTCATTCAGTCTCTACTCTACACTTTATCTACATATTTGCTCCTGTGAGTATTTTGTTCCCCTTCTCAGAAGAACAGAAGCACCTACACTTTGGTCTTCTTTCTTCTTGAGCTGAGGTCTATGAATAGTATCTTGGGTATTCTGAGCTTTTGGGCTAACATCCACTTATCAGTACCACACAAATACCATACAAATGGCTCCAGCTGCATATATAGCAGAGAACTGCCTTGTCAGGCATCAATGGAAGGAGAGGTCCTTGGTCCTATGAAGGCTTCATAGATGCACTGGTATAGGGGAATTGAACCCAGTGAGTTGGGAGGGGGTGGGTGGAGGAATACCCTCATAGAAATAGGGGGAGGGAGGAAGGGATAAGGGGCTATTCGGGTAGGGGGAAACTGGGAAAGGGAATAACATTTGAAATATAAATAAATATATGCAAAAAGAGAAATTAATCTATTATCAATTACCAGATGAACGTTAAGATGGAATCTGAGGCTTTACTGACACCTTTACTGCATTAACTAGGGCACTGAATATGTGGACACTACTTTATGGGGTCCTGTCTTCAGATGTTAGGAGACAAATATGTATTGTTTGAGACAGCTAAATGTAGGGACAATTTAATACATAAAAATAAATGAATTGAAGACCCAGAAATGAACCCACACACCTATGGTCACTTGATCTTTGACAAAGGAGCTGAAACCATCCGGTGAAAAAAAGCCTTTTCAACAAATGGTCCTAGTTCAAATGGAGGTCAGCATGCAGAAGAATGCAAATCAGTCCACTCTTATCTCCTTGTACTAAGCTCAACTCCAAGTGGATCAAGGACATCCACATAAAACCAGACATACAGAAACTAATAGAAAAGATACTGGGGAAGATCCTTGAGGACATGGGCACAGGGGAAAAGTTCCTGAATGGAACAACAATAGCTTATGCTCTAAGATCAAGAATTGACAAAAGGGACCTCATAAAATTACAAAATTTCTGTAAGGCAAAGGACACTGTCAAAAGGACAAAATGGCAACCAAGAAATTGGGAAAAGATCTTTACCAACCCTATATCTGACAGAGGGCTAACATCCAATATATACAAAGAACTCAAGAAGGTAGCCTCCAGAGAGCTAAATAACACTATTAAAAATGGGGTACAGAGCTAAACAAAGAATTTTCACCTGAAGAATTTCAAATGGCTGAGAAGTACCTTAAGAAAGAATCATTAATCATTAGGGAAATGCAAATCAAAACAACCCTGAGATTTTACCTCATACCAGTCAGAATGGCTAAGATTAAAAACTCAGGAGACAGCAGGTGTTGACGAGGATGTGCAGAAAGAGGAACATTCCTCCACTTCTGGTGGGATTGCAAGCTGGTACAACCACCATGGAAATCAGTCTGGCAGTTCCTCAGAAAACTGGACATGACACTTCCGGAGGACCCTGTTATACCACTCCTGGGCATATACCCAGATGATTCCCCTGCATGCAATAAAGACACATGCTCCACTATGTTCATAGCAGCCTTATTTACAATAGCCAGAAGCTAGAAAAAACCCAGATGTCCGTCAATGGAGGAATGGATACAGGAAATGTGGTATATTTACACAATGGAATACTACTCAGCAATTAAAGACAATGAATTCATGAAATTTTTAGGCAAATGTTTGGAACTGGAAAATATCATCCTAAGTGAGGTAACCCAATCACAAAAGAACACACATGGAATGCAGTCACTGATAAGTTGATATTAATTAGCCCAGAAGCTCTGAATACTCAAGACCCAACTCACATATCAAATGATGCCCAAGAAGAAGGAAGGAGAGGTCCCTGGTTCTGGAAAGGCTTGATCCAGCATTGTAGGGGATTACCAGGACAGAGAAATGGGAGGGGGTGATCGGGGAAATGGGTGGAGGGAAGAGGACTTATGGGACTTATGGGGAGGGGAGAACCTGGAAAGGGGAAAGCATTTGGAATGTAAACAAAGAATATAGAAAATGAAAAAAAAAAAAAAGAGTCTAACTTGAAGGGGCTTGAGAGATGGCTCAGACATTAGGAGCACTGACGGCTCTTCCAAGGATCTTGAGTAAAGTTCCACCAGCCAAAGAGTATACATGAAGGGATCCATGGCTCCAGTCACATATGCAGCAGAGGATGGACTTTTCAGACATCAATAGGAGGAGAGGTCCTTGGTCCTGTGAAAGCTTGATACCCAAGTGTAGAGAAATGCCTGAGCTGGAAGGCAGGACTGGTTTGTGGATGGGGGGGGGGGGCGTAACACCCTTATAGAAGCTGGGGGAGGGGATAAAACGTTGGGGAGGGGTTGGGAAAGGGATAACATTTGAAATGTTAATAAAGAAAATATCCAATTTAAAAAAAAATAAAAAAGAAAAGAGTATGATTCGATTGTCATCCCTGATTGTTCTGGGAGCATTTAATCCTGTTATCATGGGAGACAAGTCCTGTCTAATCTCTTCTGCCTTCATCTCCATTTGCAGCTATGTCTCAACTCTCCCTGCTTCCTCTGTCTTTCCTTCCAAACCCTCTGATTTGGGCTTTTGATAATTGCTTGTAGGTTTTACTCCTCAGCGTGTTCTTATTTGGCTATTTCTTCAATAGAGACATTTTACTCTGTGTCCAGTCAGGGAGAAGTACTTTTTATTTTCTTCTCAACAGTTGGTTTTCATTCCTGAAAAAAACTTATAATTGATGTGGCTTAATTTTTTTGTTTTTTATTTTATTTTTTTTTAATTTTTTTAATGCTGTGTGTGTATGCTTGAGTGTATGTGTGTGCACTACATGTATGTAAGTACCCAGCTAAATAGAGTGTCAGGTCTCTTGTTACTGGAATTGTGGGTTGTGAGATACCTGTCTTGGGTGGTAGAAATAAATTCAGGTTCTCTGAAATATCAGCAAATATTCTGAACCACTGAACTATCTCTCTAGCCCCTGACAAAATGTAGTTGCATGATTACTTAACTAATTGAATTATTAACTCCAGTTTTTCTTTAGATTCCAAATTTTGAGGTTATATGGACAGTGTACTGCAGTTTGGACAACAACTAAGCAATGGGTAATTATATTAACTTTGCCAGTTTGTATCTCTGTGATGAAAGCCTCTGCAATGGATGATTTATTTCTTGTCCATATATCCAATAATTTATGAACAATAAGTGGGTAGTGCTGAGTTCTGACAACTGCAGGGATATAGCATGTGATCAGCTAGTAAACAGGATGTAGCATTCTACCATCACTTTAACTTGATTGAAAAAAATCAATAAAAATGATAAAAATAATTTTACCCAGAGACAAATTAAATCAGATGATATAATTTGATCTGGTAAATAGCTGAATTTTAGAATAGGATTGGTATGAAAAACTCCTTAACGACTATATGTAGGCAGAGATGACACAGAAAGCATGTACTCCTGATGAGGCAGTTTTGTAGTCACATCACTGGGAGTTCTCAAAGACACCTTTATTGCTTCTGGGTCCCAGGCATAGCAGTGTTCTTTAAGGAAGACCTATTATTCCTTCCCGTCTCTCAGGCTAATTTCCCTTCCATGGAAGTCTCCTACCCACAATTCCTCTTACTCCTTAATTAACTTCTATTCCCTTTTCAAATATCAGGAAAAATATTATTTGCCCTTATATCTTTTACAAGTCACCTCAAAAACAAATGTCTCCTTTTATATCTTTCATGGGTACTTAGACACATTGGTGCATGAACATGTTCTTAAGGACATGCACATAGCCATAAAATAAAATAAGTAAAATTTAAAAAGAAAACCATCACACAGCATTTCCAGGCATCAAAACCAAGTGTTGAAGGGAGAAAATAGTTCCTCCTTTATAGGGCACGGAGTTAAATGTTTCTATTTATAAAAATAAAAACCAACAAGAACACCCTGAGGAGAAAACTTGTGGGCAATTATCACAGGCAATCAACGCTAATAGTTCTGTACAATTTTTCTTACAGTTTCAAGTTTTACATATACAACTGATGATTATTTTGTCATAGTCTACTTTCTGTCCCCCAGTATAGACAGAAAATGGAGGTAGGACACAGTCCCTATTCATCTTGCTTTCAAGATTCCCATCATTCACATAGCCTTTGAATTACTGAATAAATGAACTTTAAAACCTAACTTATAATATCTTCAAAATTGGATATTTTAAATTCTAATTTGTTCTTATAGCCATACCTACTTTACAGTCTATACATATATTACATTATTACATATTTTAAATGCGAAGTTGAACAGTAAGGCACATTTTATTGCACACATCAAACACAAGCTTTTAGATCTACAGTGACCACCTAGACAATGCCTACTAATTTTTGCTTTGGTTTTGTAAAATATCAAGTACTGTCTGATACACAGGTGTTTTCTAATTTTTCCAAGTAGATCATCATGTTTAAGGCGAAGATTATCTCTCACTAGCTCTTATTTCTGAATTATGTGAACAGAAAACCATGGGTCACAGAATCTCTATGATGGCTTTGATACTGGCTGATGCTATCATTTAGAGGATACCTCCTCTAGAGGGGTTACAAGACCTCTTGCCCCGAAGTGAATGATTAGATGCAGATATAGTAGATGCAGAATTAGGGACAGTATAAATGAAGATAAAGTTTCAAAGAAGAAGCCTGGTGAGTAGTGAGTGGAGGTTTAACAGCTGAAAGGTACTATTATGAAAAGGACGAGAACAGCCCTCACATTACCCTTAGCTTTAAAAAAAATAATATTTTTATGCTTGCACACCATGTGTATTTCTGGATTCTGTGCAGTCCAGAAGAAGCGGTCAAATTCAAGGGAACTGCACTTCTGGATAGCTGTTGTCATCATTACTGAGTCATCGACCTCCAAGAGTGCCATGCCTGTGTATCAGTATCGGGCATGGACAAACCACTCTTTAGAAAGTTTCAGGGAACAGCATCTGCTTTACTGCACATGAGCAACTATTTATATATTGGCAGCCTATGACTGAGACTGATTAGCACATTATCTCAGATTGGATAATGAGTACTCTTATCACCCGGGTTTCTATGTGAAAGAAGTACATTAAAGGAGATGTGGAAGGTGCAGACTCACTTGCAGGCCGGCTCCCTGCTATTCATGCTTTTTCAAAGTGCAGCACGCCAAGTAGGCTAGCCTTCAGCTCATGCCTGCATTTTCACCTACAGCTCTTTGCTCTGTACCATTTTGCTTTCCCAAGAGCAGAGCCTCTTGAATGATGAACATGCCAACCAGTAGATTACAACTAAAGAGATAAAAACATGAGGAATAGATTATAAGGGTTATGAAAGCAAAGAGCATATTTGTGCTTAGGAATGCTGTAATTTCAAATTTGAGAATATTCTTTTATAGGGCTAATATCAAGAAAAAAGTTGGAGTCACTAGGTAATGGCTGAGAAATATATCATCTTACTTTAAACCCTGACAAGAAGGGAGGAATAGGTACCAATGCCCAGTAATTTTCATCATTGACATTACTTAGTGCAGTAAGCAAACAGATGAGCAGGTTAGGTGCTTGTGTATGCTTAATTTCATCTGCTTCTTTGCTGGTCTTAGCTGAAAAGGGTCTAGTGAGTCAGGTTGGGATCGAGATGAGATGCAGTCTATTTTCTGGGAAGACAACTAGCAAAACTTGTCCCAATGGTAAGTAATGGGATTGGTGGTTGCCATTTACCTGTTACTACATCTTTGCAGGCCAGAGGTAACTTCATAGACATTGACAGAGATGCCCAATGTTTACGAGCTGCAATTTCCCTTGTCATCATTTTTTATAATATTAAGTTAAATGATGCTATATTAAAAAGATGTTGAAGACGACCTTTTATCCAGGCCAACATTCCTCCATCTGTATTTATCAATTAGTTCTTTATGTTGCATGCTCTTTCCACTATAGCTTAACCTCAGGGATGATAAGGATTCTGGTAACATGCTGAATCTTTCAGTGGAGACAGAATTGTTTCAAGGCTGTTCATCACATTCTGTAGAAATTATTTTAGAGTTCTTGAGCACATATCACCTTGAGAAAAATTTTGAAGATTAATTTTTTAATAATTGTTTTAATGTTTTATACAGGGGATGTTTAACATCAGGGCTACTGCGAGCGTCTCTGCAAAGAAATTGTCAGGGTGTCTGAGTCCTTATTTCTTGACATGGCAAGATCCAATCTTCCAGACGGGCATTCTTTATTAAGTCTAACTCTGCTGTGTACCCATAGTGAGCATGTTGGTGCACCTGCATGCCAACCACATCACTGTGCTACACTTTTCTTTCCACAGGACTTTGTATTCAGAACCAGAAATGCAATATAGGGCTCAGTAGGTCCTTGCCTTAAATCTTTGAAATTAGCTATGTCCCTTGAAGTGGGTACAGCCTTCCAAGCTCTTAGGAAATACAGGCAACTTTGGTAAAAATAGTAATGAGTTCCAGAAGCCTGCTCATAAGAGATGGAAACTGCTCCTTCCCCTGTAACATGTTCAATGGTATACCTGGGTTTCAATTCCTCTCAGCCTAAAGTTCTCATTGATCATAATAATGTAGCTCCCAAATTAAAAGATTCTGAGGGTTCACACGCACTCCATATAGCTTCTTGAAATCCTCTGGCATATTTAAGTTCGTGATTATGGGTTCTAATAATTGCATTACATATGGATTACCATAAACATTACCACAACAAGCAGTCCCCAACTGCTGGCTAGCTTTAAATTCATGCAGATACCATGTTAAAAGTCTCTCTTGAGTGGGATTGAAATTCAGTGAAAATCAGAGACTTTGGATTGCTCATTTAGCCAGCAATCATGATGACTAGCACAAAGCTGTGAAAAGGAACTAAGTGTGATTGGTGGTGGCTGAGATTCTTCATGTTTTAAACTACTATGTTCACCCTAAGCATTCAAGGAAGGAAATAAAGAAGATAGTGCCCAGAAGCCATCACCAGAACCACCCTTAGGGTGCTGTACTTTCTGTACTTCCTCCTTCTTTTGTGACTATAAATTTTATCAGTGCTATCTTGATTTCTTCCCTTTCTTTTGTCACTGTCTTTATTTCACTCTGCAACTAGAAAAGGTTGTCCAGCTTTAACAATATTCTATCTTGCCAGGTGGTGCTGGTACACACCTTTAATCCCAGCACTTGGGAGGTAGAGGCAGGCAGATTTCTGAGTTTGAGGCCTGCCTGGTCTACAGAATGACTTCAGGTCAGCCAGGGCTACACAGAGAAACCCTGTCTCGAAAAAGTCAAAACAAAAACAAAAACAAAAAACAAAAACAAAACAAATAAACAAAAAACAAAAACAAAACCCCCAAAAAAACAAAACCAAAAAACAAAAACCAAAAAAACCAAAAAACAATATTCTATCAACCCTCGCCTTCACCCTACCAACATACATACTTGGAAGTACTTGATTATAGGCCTAATAATAAGACAGAAAAATATCTGACTGGAGATGCCCAGTTCTAACTTCCTATCTCTGTGCATTATTTGAAAGGATGAGAATTACAGCCTAAAAATCCCCTGTGCCTAACTCTTAAATGACCCCAAAAGGTCAGAGGTTTGGCCCGCTCTTTGTTGGAGGCTGGGTGGGGGGGGTCACATTCCTTGAGCCCGCCCAGGAGTGCACATGTCCCACCCACCTGTGGTGTCCACTTGTAAACTGGGAAGCCTCCCCCACCCCCCCCAGCATCCTTTCCTATCTCTCCTCCGCGGAGCAGCTGGGGTGTGGGCGAGCGGGGCTGGGTTACTTGCTCGGGCTGTGGGGCTTGTGCCTGGTGGGTGCTCAGGTCCCCAAGCACCTACTACTAGTTGGAGGGCCTTGAATACTTGACCCTGGCCCTGTAACAGGAAATGTGTACGTGGCCCTGGCCTCATAAGCTTAAGTGGAAATGAGCTAACTAGTTGCTACCTGGCTTCTAAAGAAAACTGATTGGTCCTCGGAGTGCAGGCTTGGATAATTTAAACTGATTGGCTTAGAAACTATGGAGTGGTACAAATCAATTGGCTCACACGGCGTGGGGCGTGGGCTCTCTATGCTAAGGAATGATTGGTTTGCGTTACACTGGTTTTGTTGTAAACCTGTAAAAGCTGTCCCGATTCTGCACTTGATGTTCACAGTCCTCTACCTGTGTGTGGTGTATGGCTGTGAACCCCAGAGCCTCTGGAATAAAAATCCTCTTGCATCAAGACTGTTTCTCGCTAGTGATTTGGGTGTTGCCTTCTGAGGTGTGGGGTCCTGGGGCAACCTCATTTTTTGTGTGTGTGTGTGTGTCTTACATATTCAAAGCTCTTGGCCAAGGCTCTAGATCAAAGAACTCCTCTATAGAAATCCAAGGATATATCTGTAGCAACTCAGACCCAAACTTTTCTAGCACTTTGTGCTTACTTCGTTCCCCTTGAGCAGGCACTACTGCCTGTGCTCTTTGATCTGGTGGTACTGTGGTTTTTTTTTTTTTTGTTTGTTTGTTTGTTTGTTTTTTTTGTAGGTTTTATTTTATTTTGTTTTGGGTCTTTTTAGTTTATATTCTCAACTGTCCTACATTTGAATGCCCTGCTGAGAGATCAACGCTCATGGGTCAGGAAAGGGAACAGAGATAACCTACTCTGGAGACAGTTTCTGGGACCAGCATCTGCTTTATTGCTCATCAGCAACCATGTACACAGTGGAAGACTATCTATTGTGATTGCTTAGCACATAACCTCAGGTTGGTTACTGAGCACTCGTACCACCGGGGTCTCTATGGAGAAGCACATTAAAAGAGACGTGGACAGTGCAGACTTATCTGTAGGCCAGCTACCAAGCTACACATGCTACTTCAGAATTCAGTGTTTTGACTTCTGGGCCACTGTGCATCATGCTTCTTATTTAGAAGCATAGTAGAAGCTCTTATTTAGAGCCTGGATATCTGACTGCTAGGTCATGCCTAATTTTCTCCTGAAAGTTGTACGTTTCTGTGTGGATGCAGGCAACTGAACATGGATCCTATGGGTAAATAGTGCTCTTATCTGCTGATTAATCTCTCTAGCCCCTAAGTATAGCTTTTTATATCATTCGCAGAGTATAAGCTCATCAACTCACGCTTTACCTGTTGTATTTATTTCTATATACAACGTCACATACATATGACTCAGCTTCTTAAGTATCTAACCAAATGTATAAGCTTTAGTATAAGTGATGCATTGTTTTGGACTATATGGTATGCCTCTGATTAGGCTGGCCTGATCTTGTTTTAGTAAGTGTTGCTCAGAATATGGGGGGAGTGGTGGAAAATGCATTAGCAACCTTCTTTCAGCATTCTCCTCTGTCACTCTGAGGTAGGATTGGCAGAAGTGCAAACCTGTGCAAGAGGAAAAGGTGCAGAGTCAAACTCAAACCTAGAAATAAAATAGGATATTGCAGGGTCAAATAAATCTCTCTAATGGGATTATAGATAGACAGATCTTAGAAACAGAAGGAAATAAAAGGTCTAGACACAGCTGAGAGGAAAAGGGTGGGCTTCGGCGGGTTTGAGAAAGACTTTTCATCTAATAAATTACATTATTATTTATTATATTTTTGAGATTATAATATACTTACATCATTTCCTTTTTCTTGGCCTTCCTCCATCCTCCTAAATTACCTGTCCTTGCTATTTTTTCAAATTCATATCCTCCTTTTACATTAATTGTTGTTGCAAGCATATATTTATATATAGATGCAAATATTCTCAAATATAACTTTCTCAATCGCTACTACATTTTCCATGTTTGCTTTCAGAGCTGACTATTTCGAATTGGGTAATCAATTGGTGTGCTCTTTCCTTAGTTGCCTGTAGTTCTCTGTGTAGTGTTGAAACTTCATGGTCGTTCCTGTTCACTTTAGCATGACAATTGTTGTCATTGTTCATCTCCTGTTTGAGCAGCCATATCAGTGAGGCTTAATGGGTGTAGTGTCTGGTATTACTAAAAGACCGTCTCATGGGAAACTTCTGATCATCTGCCTTTTATAGTCTTTCTGCAATGTTCCCTGAACCTTAGATGTTCAGATTATTTTGTAAGTTTATCCAATGGGACCAGGTTCTACAACTCTATATTTGATTGGTTGTAGTTGTCTGTAATGCTTTCTGTCTATTGCAAAATTTTTTGATGAAGGGTGAGGAACACACACACACACACACACACACACACACACACACACACACACACATATGGGTAGTGGGTATAAGAATAAATCCCTAACAAAAAAATTAGGGAATATACTGCTTTAGTAACATTGTAATTTTAGATTCTCCTCCAAGACCCATGACTTTATCACCTTGAGTAGTTGTCTAGATTTCCAGTATCCGGTAGTTTAGTTGGTCTTAGATCAAACTAGAGAGCGTTCTATGGTATGCATGCCAGCACTACATCCTAAGGGGTATAGTGCTATGATGACTATTAATGTAGTTCCATAAGCATTATATGTAGGTAAGGCTATTGGTGGGAGGAAGATTACATGGCAACTTCTGATATAATGAAAGTTAGTCCTCATAAAGGAAACATTCAGATTAGTTCCAGCTCAGGGTCATCTGTGCCCTGTGCCTAAAGTGTATAGTGTCTTCAGCAATAGGGACATATCTTCTACCTCTAGGGGGTATCCACGTATAATGGCACAGCCCTGTAAGCTTAAACTATCCTGGCCAACAACTCAGAAGAGGGTTTCTAATGCCTGACATTGACATTTTTGTTAGGTACTCTTGGTTCTCAGAGGGAGCATTGTCCACTAGGAGTCTCCAGTGAGACAGAACAGGCAAAATTTGTCTTTGTTGATGTGGATTACTTCACTCACTATTATCTTTTCTAGTTACATTTATTTACTTGCAAAGTCCAAGGTAGTATTATTATTATTATTATTATTATTATTATTATTATTATTATTACAGGTAAATAGTATTCTGTGGTGAATATTTCCACATTTTTATATCTGTTTGTCAGCTGAAGGACATTTAGATTGTTTCCATTTTCTAAGTACTGTGTCTAGCATAGGAATGAAAGGTTTGTCTCTGTACCATATGAATACCAGGTGTTCACAGAAGCCAGAAGAAAGCATTGGATTCCTTAGAACTAGAGTTGTTGTTATTTGTGAGTGCCACGTACATTCTGGGAATGGTACCTGGATCATCTCAAGAGCAGATAATGTTCTTAATTGCTGAGCCATATCTCCAACTGCTAAATTTTGAGAAAGACATTTTAAGTTAAAAAACAATTTACAAAAGAAAGAAAATTTTGACTTTATTTGCTGAGCATGTTTGTTGAGTTAATCTAAGTCTTAACAGATTTCATGTCTGTGACAAGTATATATTCTAAAGAATGCAGCTGTAGAAAAAATCTTATTTTCAGTTTTATATGTGACAATGACTGAAAAACTACTCCAGTCCTGTCAGCCATTTCCAAATGGTTTGTCCATTTCTGTCTTACACATTAAGGCTTTATGTAGAATGGCAATGAGAGCTTACTATTTTGTTGTCTAGAATAAGAATTCGTGGGTGCATATCAGACCAACAACTAGATAATGGGCAGGGTGTCAGAGATTTTTGGAGCACTTAGTCCTAAATGGTATATCATCATCGAATCACTACCTTCAAGACTCAGGAAGATATATTGGTGAGTGGGAGAAATACTTATTAGAGCCATAGGTAATGGATGACTTTAAGGAAAGATCATCTTCTGAACACAAGACAGATGCACTTTTCATCTCACAAGGACCGTGGCAGCTTCCACAAAACCTGCATAGGGTTAAGCTGTGTACATTCCCAGCACTGAAAAGGAGACATAGACACTACAGGCCACTCTTTTTTTATTTTCTATATTTTTTGTTTACATTCCAAAGGCTTTCCCCTTTCCCAGTTCCCCCCTCACCATATGTCCCATAAGTCCTCTTCCCTCCGCCAATTCCCCAATCGCCCTCCCCCCACCATTTCTCTGTTCTGATACTCTCCTAAAAAACTGGATCCAGTCTTTCTGGGACCAGGGTCCTCTCCTTCCTTCTTCTTGGGAATCTTTTGATTTGCTAATTGTACCTTGAATATTCAGAGCTTCTGTGCTAATTAATATCCACTTATCAGTGATTGCAATTCATGTGTATTCTTTTGTGATTGGGTTAGCTCACTTAGGATGAYATTTTCCAGATCCAACCATTTGCCTACACATTGCATGAATTCATTATTTTTTAATTGCTGAGTAGTATTCCACTGTATAAATATACCACATTTTCTGTATCCATTCCTCCTTTGAGGGACATCTGGGC
>BDUI01000069.1:484400-495995 GCA_002335545.1 Apodemus speciosus
CACTCTGGAAATCAGTCTGGTGGTTCCTCAGAAAACTGGACACGATAATTCCGGAGGACCCAGCCATACCACTCCTGGGCATATATACAGAAGACTCCCCAGCATGCAATAAGGATACATGCTCCACAATGTTCATAGCAGCCTTATTTATAATAGACAGCTGCATTCTTTAGAATATATGCTTGACACAGGAGAAAGGATTGCATGCAGGGGAATCGTCTGCTGTGTCTGAGACATGCTGGCAAAGGGAAAATAACTTTTCATTAAGGGATTATTGTTGGGTATATAATCCATACTTTAGGGCAGGCCCTGGGCCCAAGAATATTTCCCCACAACAAAATAAACTCAGCAATATCTTTGTAGACATTTTGTTTTAGTATTTGTTGTTGTTTGGTTGGCTTTTTCTTATTGGTTTTCTGCCTGTTTATTCTGATATTTGTTTTTTGGGTTATTTTGTGATTCTTGCTTTTTTTCTTTGTATTTTTTTATTTGTTTTGTTTCTTTTTGGTTTTTAAGAGAAAGAGTGAAAGAACATATTCTTGGGTGGGTAAGMAGGTGTTGAGGATCTATGAGAAGTTGGGGAAGCAAAGACATGACCAAAATATGAAGTGCAAACTTAAGAGTTCTTTGGAAAGTCAGTTGTGTTGAATGGTGTTTCTTTGGGGCAGACGTGAATGGTTGTTTTTCTGAAGTGGACACAAATAAAAGTCTAAGGCAGACTCATGTAAAAATGCTACATTTTGCTGAAGCAGACACAGGAGAAAGGATGTTCAGCTAAAGCAAGCAGGTGATAGGACATATATCGGAAGGATTCTTTGCTAACATCATGCATGTATATTTTTCTACCTTATATTGTGTACTGGAGCTTCATATGTTGGGAATCCATTGAGAGAAACTCACCCAAAACTTCTGGTGTCTGCTCCAGTTTCTTGCCACTTCCAAGGACTGAGACTGATTGGCAGAGTGAGGTCAACTAAGACAGACTCATGTGGAGTTTTGCTAAGTCAGGCCCATGTGCTGAGACGAGACATGGTGAGGCAAGACTGATGGAGGATATGTGATGTTTGGAGGAAGTATAAATAGGTTCAATGGAATGTGATAGAGGATGAGCTTGGCTTGCTTACAGAGCTAGCTATGCAATGCTCGTTGGTCTCAAGTCTTCATTGGCCTTTGATAATCTTCACATTGCTGAAAGAGGCACAGCTGAGATCTTCTCCTGGCATTCCTGTTGTCTATGGTTCTTACTGCTGATTTGTGATAAGACTGAGGCATGGCTGTCTCCTAGGTAGTGCTACGACTGCTGGTTCATATTTGCTATCCTGACTCTACTGAACTAGACTGCTGGTATACCCATGAAGTGTTCACAAATGGATTGAGCTGCCACTGTAGACCTGTGAACTGAACTGCAGATTTCCAGACAACACTGGTGGTAGGTGCTCCAACGAACCATTTCTAAATGGGTCCACTTCCCCCATATTCTTTTTTGCCCACTAACTCAGGTGGGTAGTAGGATAGTAGGGAGGTTAGAGGATTTAAGAGCCATCATTAAAAGTAGACTTTGAAAAAATGAAGGTTACAAAAATATATTTTATAAAAATATTTTAAAATTAAAAACAAAGAAAGAACATGTATACACATATAAGCATATATGTTTCGAGGATTGGTGCTTGCTAAACACAAAGAAAGAAAGAATGACAAAGAATTTACTGAATGAGCAGTTGACCCAGCCTCTAGAAAAGGGAGTCTGAAATTAATTTTAAATGGGTTTGAAAAGTTATAAGTAAGCAATAAAAGAGAGCAAATATCAAGTTTGGAGCCAGTTATTTCATGAACTTAATATTTCTCTAAATTATTACCATACTATAGTATATATTTTATATAGTAGGCTTCTTATATATTCACTTAATTATTCAACACTTATCAATATTTGTCATTCTTGCCTTCCTTAATAATTTGCATCAAGCTTTGAAATTTTAGTTGTAACCAGTGTTTAACTGTTTAGGGGAGAAACACTGTGTATGTGAGACTCTCTATGCTGCAGAATGCTCTGGAGGAGCTTACTGGAATGAGCTCACTGCCTCTGAGATGGAGGCAGGATTAAGGGATTTTCTTCAGAAGAAAGGCTCTGATATATTAAATCATGCTCTTTTGAAATGTGTGATGCCCAGGGCAAAAAGCAAGGACATCACTTTGGTGAAGTAATATCCTCTCTAGAAAATACCAATTCAATTCATTTAAAATAATATAACTATGCAAAGTGTACCTAGCTATTTCTGGAAGCTAAATCTATTCCTGAAATGAGGCAAAACAAAAGTAATGCTTTTTAGGTGTATGTGAGGGGGGCAAGAATCTTTCAGTCTGTCTCCCTGTCTGTCTGACAGTCTTATCTGTACCTTTCATCTATCTGTTTTTAAGACCATACTCTAGAAAAATCAGTGTGTCCCAGAATAATTTTCATCCTTTTTGGAACTCATATTTCCAATTATTTTATGCCTATCAGTGAGCATAGTACTTAGAATATTCCAGATGTTTTATCAGAATCTTGTGAATTCATTTACTTTTTTGGCCTAAATGCATTCCTTCTCTGCTTGATTATCCTGTGCTCATACTTTGTAAAGTTTCTCTCAATCCCATTTTATTTTTATCAGAATAAATCACTGCTATACAGCCTGTTTTCCTTATAGTGCATAATAATTATAGAAAATGCAGAAGGCATTCTCTAATTCTTCTTTGATCTTGTTTGTAACAGAAATAGTTCATGGAATGTATTTATGACATAGAATTTCTGTAGGATTCCTATTCACTAATACAGTGCTTTGTTACACTTCTTTGCATAACTTTATTATCCTTCAGAAGTTTTGTTCAGACCTGTCATTGCCAAACTTATTGAGGTCTTGTTGGAAGGGGAGGAATTTCAATAAGTCCTACTAAACTAACACTGTTTCCCTTAGATGTCTTTCTAGTACTGGTGAGCCTGCCGAAGATTTTTGTTTTTTCTGTTTCTCTAATAAGAGAGGGGAAACATATCATAGTTGAGAGACCAAATCTTTGGTGTTCAGACTCCTCCTAAAGAATCTGACCTAATTTGAACTCAGGTAAACTAACAGGCCATTACCTAGATTAGATTATAAGGTGCCCTACAACAAAACCCAAACCTAGCATCAGTCTATAGACTCACTCCCCATAAGACCTGCATTTCCACGTTATTACCCCAACAAACCTGCAGTCCCCAGATTACAAGCTTGCCCCCTGCCTAAGAACCACCAATACAGAGTGAAGCAGAAATTAAATTTATGATATGACTCCAAGCACCAGCCAATTATGTTAGGCCATAATAACTTCCTAGTTAGATACTCACACACTCACCCCACCTACCTACTATACTTACTATACTTACTATGCTGCTTACTATAAAGTCTTGCCCCATAGATAAACAGGACTCCCCACCACCAAAACAATCCTGTGTGACAATAGTGCTCTCAGGGGCTGAGCTAGCTTGAATAAAAAGATCCTAGTGTGATTGCATCAGATATATTCCTGTCTGTTTTGGGGGATTCAAACCTTCCCTGGCACTACATTACAACATCAGACTAAGATTTTTTTTTTGTCTACATTTGCAGTAAGAAAGTTGATTGACATTTAGAGAAATAAAAATGAACAAGTTCATTTATAGTTTACTAAATAGAAAGTTCCCAAAGTGCAGAGTTAGAAACCTGAGTTGGATTTTTTTCTTCCAATAACAAAGATGAAGTACATAAGAACATATTTAAAAATAGGCAGTCATATGTAAGAATGGATGGCAAAATGTATTCTGGGACATTTCATTTCAAATGGAGGCTATAGAAACAAATGATTGCTTACAATTATGACTGTTTCTAATGCAAATCATTGTTAGGGAAGTTACTCTTTTTTGGAATTATGACTAACTATGCTTGAAAAATTACATATGAGTTAGATTTTTCATCAAGAAATTTATAGGTATACCTATAGTAGGCTTACAAGACTTTTAGTGTATGGACAAAAGATTCTATGTTGTAAAAATATTTTTAACACATTTTAATTTAGATTTTTGAGTACACTTTATGTTAAACATATTTTTACCAAATAAAGGAAGAAAGGGCTTTCCCTTCAATTTTTCTTCATTCTATTCTGTAGATGTCACTGCAGCATAAGAAAAAGAAAAGAAATTTTCCGTTATGTTGGGAATATATGACTTCTACATGCAAATGAAAGAAAGTGGTGATTGCATTTATATGCCAGCGTTGTCATATCAACAATACGGTTTCCAGGCAACCAGCAGAATAAATTATTTTATAGATTTATTTGCTTAGACTCACAAAATGGACCAAATGGAAGATAGTTTTTTTTCTAGCCATGATTATGTGGTAATTAAAAAAAAGTCATTATGCAGAAATTATGCATTAAATTCACATTACTAAGAAGAGTTCGAAATGAATCATGTGAATATAATCAATGCCAAAGACTTAATGAAGATTTGCTACTTACAAGAAAGCATTGTTGTTTTATGTTTATATATTTGTAATAATTGGTTTCCAGGGTCCGTACAGATGATTTGCATTGAGTTGTTCTAATTTTACTCTTCACAGAAGCTAACATATGCAGCTTTCACTGCTGTGCCCTTTAAGCACTCTTCACAATGACCTCTTGGCAGAACTGTGGCACTCATTCTATTAGATACAGTGGTGAAAATCTGCTACTTATGCAAATAACTTGTTCCTATTCTTAAAAAGACTTCCCTAAAGTTACTGAACATATTAGAAAATGAAGCATTGATTTTTTTCATGCAATTGCCCTCAGGATGTATGAAACATGTTAGACATTCACAGTCCATATTCCCCAAACACCCTCTGTAGCTTAAACATTTTCATTGCTATTTTTGAAGTGCTGCTTCTGTCTCTACTTGGGAAAAGGCTGACCCGAATACAACAGAGAGTGTAGTCCCCACCCCTTTCTGTTTGTTAGAGTCTTCTCTATAATTTTGATTTCCACATATTTCTGGTAATATATGATATGTCAAACTTTTCATTTTAGTCCAAAGAAGCAAAACTGCTAGAAGTCCCAGGGAATGATATTTTGTATCCATCTACTAGAGTTGCATCTGTCAGTGAAGAAAATTATCACTGCTCACAGAAAGCACCTATTTCCTCCTACTTTGAAAAGCATGCTCTTTCTTCTCACATTGCTGCATTTCTTCTGAAATTATTTCTTTCTGAAATTTATAGTTTGTACATAGACAAAGAATAAGGAAAGGGTAATTATTTTAAGTAATTACTATATAAATATAGCATTTAACTGCATTTTCCTATTTGATACATTTCATAAGATATGACTCTGATTTTCAGATCAATCCCGATGGGTCATTTTCTATTACCAATATGAACATATCTTCTCCATTATTCTCAGCATTGGGTCCATGGCTCCATAGGCATTTCAAAGTCATCAAAGAAAAGGAAAATTATTATTTATCAAGTGATATTGTATAGATCTGTTATTTTGAAATAAAAATAAAAATACGGCATACCAAAACATCTAGGACACACTAAAAGCAGTCCTAGCAAGAAATTTATAGCTGTAAATGTCTGCACAGAACCAAAGTGTTTGTAAAAACAACAATCCAGACTAAAATCCAGTAGATGGGAAGAAATTATCCTAATTAGAACAGAAATTAGTACAAATAGAAGCAAAGACATTTTTACAAGAAAAAAAAGTCAGTGAATCTAATAGCTGGTTATTTGAAAACAAGAATCACATGGTCTTAGTTCAGATAACCTAAACAAAAGGAGAAAACCTAAGTTAACATAATCAGATATAAATGGATAAATACTATAATAGACACTAAAAAAATTATAACATTACAAATGAATACTTTGATATCTATGATCCAGTAAGTTAGAAAATCTAAAAGAAAAAAAAGATGAACTTCTTGGTTCACTCTAATCATTAAAGTTAACTCATGTAGAGATTGAAAACTTATACAGAAATGTAAGAAGCAAGGGAATTGAAATAGTGGTACAAATGGTGCACAAGAAAAGAACTACTTTATGAGTGGATTTAAGGCTCATTCTATGAGAAGGAATCCACAAGTCACACTTCTAAGYTGACCAAGCATCTGAGACTAGAAAGGTCATGGGGATTAATGGAAAAATGCACTTCTGTACTTCTGTTATTCTGCTGAGAGACATAGTAATAAAATATCTCCTAGTGCATTTTGCATAATCAGTAGATTACATAGCATCATCAAAGAAGCTTCTTGAATTAGATGCAGATTAACACAAAAACCCACATCTGGACAACATATAGATAGTTTGGTTTACTTGTTTCCATATAGGATACTTACATCACATACCTCCCCTCATGCTCAGGCATTTATGTGAAAAAGGAGGAAGAAAAAAGAAAGCAAAAACCCAAATGAAATGGATGCTTCCAAGTAAATAGCATTTTACAAAGAAAACAGTGCTAAGAGACATATGTACTCACTGAGACTGACAGAATGCACAAGACCTACAATAATTCAAACCAGACAAAATAGCAGCATTGATTAGTACAAGTCTATATAAAATCTCAGCCTGAACCAAAAGCTTCTTGTAATTTTTACCCACTTGTAAAGAAAAAAATAAACCCAGCATTTTCTAATGAGGTGACAGTGGTTATAGCAACCACATTCCAGGCCATATCCAGAGCTTTGGTGTAGTCAACCAACACAAAAAACGACTCTATTTTCAACAAAATTTTTGTTTTGTTTTGCCAAGGTTTGGTATTTTTGTCTTATTGGTTTTGTTTCTTTTATTATTCTGCGAGTTTTTGAGAGAACTAGTATATTAAGTACAGGGTGGGATGAATCACACACAAGATATTGGAAGAGAAATTATGATAAAAATATATTGCAGGAAAAATTTTCTCCAAGACAAAAGACTATACAACACAAAACTCAACACCAGGCATGAGAAGCCCTCTTTTGAATTAGTGGCCAGAGGTGTAGAGAGTAAGAGAAATAGTTTTCTCCAGGGAACATACCAATTATTTATCTAGTACCAAATGGTCAGTGATTAAAACATACATTGAAGTAAAATTATACATGGTGAGGATGGTATATCTTGAAATATACCTGTATAGAAAAAATATTGAAAGAGGGAGGTCATGAATTTGTAAAAGAACAAAAGGTTATGTAGGAAAGTTTGGAGGGGAGAAAAGAAGAAAGGGAATAATCATATTACAATCTCAAATTAAATAAAATAATTTAACAAGAAGCAAAATAATTAAACAAAAGCCACACTTCCAACATTTTAAAGGCAGAAACAACTTAGCCATTAAAAACAGTAATGACATAGAGTTGTTCTCTGTCTCCACTCATTTTTTCTTATAGTAGTTTAAGCTCAGGCTAGAGTAACATAAGAAAACTAAATTCAAATAGAAAACATCAGAGTGTATCTGTAGATCATGTTTAAGTAAATATACACATTCCATGATAAAACTTGTAGAAATTATCAATACTTTCAACAACATCTTATTACACACAATTAACTGACAAATACCAGTGGCTTTTATCAATCCTAATAACAAGCATTCTGAGAAAGAGATCAGGGAAATACTTTCATTCACAATATCCCCCACCTAAAGAAAGCATAAGACTAAGCATAAATACACAAGACTTCTACAGTGAAAATGTTAGGTCTGTGAAGTGTTTTAGGAAGGTCTTAGTAAATGGAATGGCTTCCTACACTCACAGATCATATGATTAATATTGTCAGAATGATCACACTACCATAAGTAATTCACAAAATCAATGCAATTCCAAATAAAATATTTGCAATACACACAGAAAAACAAACCATTCTAAAATTCATATTTTAGATGTATTACAGGGTCATAGCAATAAATAATTACATTGATACCAAATAGACATGTGGATCAATAGAACAAATAGAATTCCCAAGCATGAGTGCACATAATTAGAAAAATCTCATATTTGACAAAGATTTCAAAATTACACATTGGAAGAAGAACACCATCTTCAATAAGCTTGGGTACCTGGATATACACATGTAGAAAAATGGAATTATATGTATATGTATCACTGCATGCAAATCAAATCAAAATCAATTAGTGTACTCAATAGAAGGCTGAAACTCTGAAATGTCTAGATGAAAATGTAGCCAGTATAGCTTTAAAAAAGAATTTTTTGAATAATACTCCATTGATCACAAATGAATGCCAACATTAATAAATAACCACATAAATCTGAAAGATTTCTATAGAGCATTAGAAACTATCAGTGGAGTCAAGAGATAGCTCATAGTTGGAAAGAATCTTTGCCAAATATATCTGTGGTGGTTTGAATGACAATAGTCATCATAGGCTAATAGGCAGTAGCACTACTGGGAAGTGTGACCTTGTTGGAGAAAGTGTGTCACACTGTGTAGGTTTTGAGTTTTGAGATGTTTACACAGGCCCATTGTCACTATTTTCCAGATGTCTGCAGATCCAGGGGAAGAACTCTCAGCTACCTCCCCAGTACCATGCTTGCTTGCAACTCATCATACTTTCCAACATGATGATAATAGACTAAATCTCTGAACTGTAAGCTGGTACTGATTAAATGTTTTCCTTTATAAGAGTTGCTGTAGATGGGCAGTGGTGGCACTACCTTTAATCTCAGCACTGGGGAGGCAGAGGATTTCTGAGTTCTAAGACAGTCTGATCTATAGAGTAAATTCCAGGACAGCCAGGGTTATATCATTTCCAAAAAGAAAGAAAGAAAGGAAGGAAGGAAGGAAGGAAGGAAGGAAGGAAGGAAGGAAGGAAGGAAGAAAGAAAGAAAGAAAGAAAGAAAGAAAGAAAGAAAGAAAGAAAGAAAGAAAGAAAAAAGAAACAATGAAAAAAGAAGAGTTGCTGTGGTCGTATGTCTTGTCTCTTCACAGAAGAAGAAACCCTAAGACAGAAGTTGGTACCAATGACTAGGCTTTGGTTTTGATAGGTCACAACATGTTTTTCAAAGATATACTAGGAATTCACTGGTGAGGGTGATTTGAACTGTGAGTTCCAGTCTCAAGAGATTTAAAGGAGAAAAATATTAATAAGTAGTCCAGAGTCTGTTTGGGGGAAAATTTGTTGAATGTGGTTAATTAAGGTCTTTTTTGTCCAAAAAATTCTACCTGAAACTAAGTTGAAGAGTTATTGATGAACAGCTTTGGTAGGAAAAATTTTAAACAATTTAATATTGACTGTTTCATGTGGCTATTAGTGGCCAGACTTATACAAAGGTATAATGAAAGGAGTAAACTGAGCAAGAGAAAATACAGTTTACAGAGAACAGGAAGACCAGGAAAATTGATGAAAGCAAATCCTGAAGCTAAATGGATTCAAGAGAGTGGTAACCTCAAGGCAAGACCCTACCCAGCAAAGCTTCCAACCTATGAAAAGGAATTAAAGAAATTAGATCCAGTCATGGTGATACATATCTTTAATCACAGAGCTCAGGAGACTAAGGCAAGGCCAGGTGTGTGTCAGGGGTATTTGAACAGAGGCCCAAAGAAGCTGTGAAAGTAGAGCCTGGATTACCTTGGAGATCACAGAATGTTGGAGATGCCAGAGTTCTGTAATACCTGCCTTGGGAGCTGCTTACTGAAGCATTTTCTTAGATATCCTATCCGAAGAAGCAGAGTTGAAATTTGCTCAATGGATTTTCAATCTTGCTTTGGTCCAGTATTTCTCTACTATGCTTTCCTTCTTACTTTCCCTTGGGATGGTAATGTATGTTCCATGCCATTGTGTCATTGTACTTTGAAGTCTGTGATCTGCTTTTTGATCTTGATTTTTATAGGGGATTGCTGTTAAGAGAATTCGTGAGTCTCAGAAGAGACTTTGAACTTTGAACTTTTAAAGTGAGTTGAGACTGATAGACTGTAGGAACTTTTGAAGTTGAGCTGAATGCTTTATGCATTATGATATTGTTGAGGCCAGGTAATATGTTAAGGCCTATGTAAGTGTTACCTGTCTATGTAAATAAATTATTCTTAATATAAACATAAGCCCTGAATTAGTCTGGTGGCTCTATTTGTTTACCTTATACTAATTCCAATAACTTCACCGAGAAACCAAGAATTAAAACTACACCTCAATAGCTGAGCAGTTAAATATTATACCTTAAACTTCTGTGATTATCTGGCTACCTCCCAGTCCTATCCCGTTATACTTGCATATTATTATTAATCTGGATCTTTGAACTCCTTTTTCATTGCTCTAATTTCTCTGTCCACCAAGTGCATCTGAGTCTCCCTCTCTCCTTCCTCTTACTAGTGGATGTCCAACTCTATTCACTATTCTTCCCAGTCATTGGATGATCAGCATTTATTGACAAGACTGGCATATATTGATAATGGTAAGAACTGTTGAAATGAACTTGAAGCAGGAGATTCTTGATATAAGCATTACAATACCATGTTCTCATTGAAATAAGATATGAGGGCAGTGAGATCATCATTTAAATAACCCAAGGGTAAACTTTCCACAGCATATAAGATATTATGCCTCTATGTCTCCATTTTGTGCTGTTGCTCATATTATAAGGAAGTTTCCTCCTACATTGTTACTGCTGTTACTAGGATGGTCTTGCTTTGGAAATCTTGGAAACCATTCCCAATAGAAGTTAGTAACTATCCTGCTTTGTACCATTAGCCACAACAAGCTTGGACCCCCTAGCAGCTCTTCCTGTACCTGCATCTGAGCTTTTAGGGTCTTTTCCTTTTTAAACTGCCCCTCCATGGGCCCCTAACTTTTGTCTCTCTTTTGAGAGACACCAACCCTGTTTAGAATAAGACTTCCATTTTGAGTAGGGGGTCAAATAAAGTTTAATTCCCCAAGATCTCTCTAGAAACCAATATCCTACTTGGCAAAAAGAGACATGTGTGTGGGTACCTGACATCCTATTTTGCAAATTAATACATGAATGTTAGATAAAACAAGTCCCCTTCCACAGCTGAATACTTCAACCAATTCGAGCAGCATAATGGTATAACAAAGATATTTCTTTTTTTTCTTTTTTAAAATTTTTTCTACATTCTTTGTTTACATTCCAAATGATTTTCCCCTCTCCATAATTCCCATAAGCCCTCTTCCTTCTACCCATTCCCCAATCAACCCCTCCCACTTCTCTGTCCTAGAAATCCCCTACATTGCTGCATCAAGTCTTTCCAGGAAATTCCTTATCTCTAAATCCTGATTGGTGGAATAATTTGGCACAAATGTTTATAGATTTCAGGTTTAAAATGTCCTATAGTATCTTTTTTATTTTATTTTATTTATTTTTTATTTTCTATATTTTTGTTTACATTCTGAATGCTTTCCCCTTTCCCAGTTCCCCCCTCACCATATGTCCCATAAGTCCCTTTCCCTCTGCCCATTCCCCAATCACCACTCTCCCATTTCTCTGTTCTGGTATTCCTCTATGATACTGGATCAAGTCTTTTCAGGACCAAGGCCCTTTCCTCCCTTCTTCTTGGGAATCATATGATTAGCTAATTGTGTCTTGAGTATTCAGAGCTTCTGGGCTAATTAATATCTACTTATCAGTGATTG
>BDUI01000069.1:502510-519199 GCA_002335545.1 Apodemus speciosus
ACTCACTGATAAGTGGATATTAGCCTAGAATCTTGGAACACCAAAGACACAATCCACCTGCCAAATGCTCTCCGACAAGAAAGAAAAAGTGGACCCAGGTTCTGGAAAGGCCCCATGCAGCAGTGCAGGGCAATACCAGAACAGGGAAGTGGGAAGGAGTGAATTGGGGAACCGGGGGAGGGAAAAAGACATATGGGACATCTGGGGGGCGGGGAATCCAGAAAAGGGGAAATGAAATGTAAATAAAGAATATATCCAATAAAAAAAAATGTTCACTGTGCTTTCTTATAGAATCTCAGACAACCACCTTCCTGATGCCACCATGGACACTGTACTAGACCCTCCCCCATCAGTAGCTAATGCAGAAAATGTCCTGCTATTCAGCTGTTGGTTTGGCTTGTTTTTCTTCATAAAATTGTTTAAACATTTCCCATCATTGACTATCATCGGTTTTCAGTCCTCCCAGCTCTGCACCTGCTTTGATACCCACCCATCCCCAATAATAATAATATATATATAAAAGTCTAATTTGCTTGACCAAAAATCACTAGAGCATGATCAAACTATAGGCAGCCAGCTCTTAAAACAACTGAGTCTTTATCTACATATACCCCAAATAGAAGTACTTAATTATAGAGAGCTATACTTATCCATTTCAAATTTTAAAAGAGTTCTCTTCCATGGTTTCCTGTCTAGGCTGTTACTTTTTTAGGGGGAGGGGAGTAGGGTTTGTCTCAGAAGTCTTCTTTGTCCATCTTTCTCAATTATGGGTCTGAAATCATTGAGGCCACTGCAAAAGTAGCTTCCTTGCCCTTTACAGTCAGGGGGAGCATGGATCATGGTCTTCCACATGGTTCCTCATGACCGCATCTGCCATGGGCTTCAGCCTGTTCCCAGGTGGTGATTCATATAATGAACATTAACACTTTTCTGCTGTAGTCCCTTTCCAAGGACATCAAAACTGACCTCTAAGGCAACAAGAGGCCATAACCATTCATATAATCCCAGGGAGCAGAACTGCCCATAGCCACCTACATGGATTCAGATGGTAGCATAGACCCAAGAACCTTTAGGACATCCACATGGCCTTCAGTGGTAACATTGGGCATGGACATCAATAATGGCCCTGGCTGCAGACCTTGGACCCAGAAATGTTCTTTAGGAGTAGTACAGATCTTGGACATTAACATGGCCTGAAGTGGCAGCCCAGGCCACTCACGTCAACATAGTATCTCTGAGGCCATATGGATGAGGTCCATGGACTCTGATGCCAACTGAATTCATGCTGATGTCCATGGGACTCCATGCTACATTGTGGAGGTTATTGCATGTTGATATGATTGGTCAGTGAGTCTGTTTTAAATCATGGCATTAATAACAGATTTATATTTCTAGGTTTCTTCATAGTATACAAAAACATCATGCTCTATGAGTAATGTTAGAAGAAAGAGAAGAGTTGGGTTAGGGACTAAAAATGGAAAATAAATTTTGTGAGTAGGGCGCTGCTCGAAGTTGGAAAGGTAATTTTGAGGCTAAAACAATAAGCAATATAATCAGATGTGTTACATCAGACCCAGTCAAACAGAAGTACAGGCAGGCTTGTGCTGATGTAGAAATTATGGATGAACAGCTTTCTGAAGGAAAGTTGGGAAACATCAGAAAGTTCAGAAAATGGCCCAATTATATATTATATATACATATATTTTTGCAATATTAAAATATTTAAATTTATATATTCTCTCTGTGTGTGTGTGTGTATGTGTGTGTGTGTATGTGTGTGTGTGTGTTTATGCATTTGTTCACCTGTGTATATGCCATGTGGGAGGTTCAGATCCTGGTAGAAGCCAGAAGAGGGCTTCTGTTTCCCTGGAAATGGAGTTGTGGGTAGTTGTTAGCTGTGATGTAACTACTGATATCTGAGCAATTATACTGTTGGAAGCTAGAGGAATAAGTGACTATTCTACAAGTGTTTCTATTTCTATTGATTTTAACTTTCAAAAATCATAGCTGCTGTAAAGTCAAGAACATAAGACTAAGTACAGCCTTAGATATAAGGTTTCACTTAGGTGATTAAGTTAGATATATTTTTCAATTCTATGATTAAGGTTACACAGTCTTAGAATATGATATTAATACTTTGTGAATAAATTCTTATAGTTATCTTGTGTATTTGAATTTAATATTCAAAATTAGTTCATTGTGGTAAAAAACACAGAAAACAACATACCATTTTCCTTTACAGAGATGTGATTACTTTATCAGGTCCCTGGGGTGAGAGGACATAGATTTGCAAGCCCAAGATGCCCAAAATTTGTTCAAAATAGGGTGCTGAGAATATTTCTGTATAAGTTTAAGGTTGTAGGGATGAAACTTCAGATTCTGGATTACTAAAAAAAAAAAAAAAAATAGAAGTACCAAATGACTACTGCGACAATGGCTTATGAACAGGTTTTTTAGACATTTGCTTGCAAATGCCATAATACATACATTTTATAATTGTTTCTTATTATTTTTATCATTCTCCAAATCATCTAAAATTTGAGTAATTGAGGCAGGTAATAGATGAATGGATTAGTTCCTCTTCACAGATTACTTTCTCATAATTCATGAAGAAATAGTAAATCTGTTTAGTTTGTGAACATGCTTTCAGAATATACATATTCAGTCCTGCTATCAACTCCGACATCATTTATTTGTTAAAAAAAAAAGTCAAAATGAAAATGAATTTACGTGTGATTAAGTACACCTGAGGAACATTTATGAAAATCAGAAGCTTATATGGATTTAAATGTTTAATAGCATAGTGAGGCTCTAGTTCATTTAAGAAATGGTGAATATAATCTTAGCTCACAAGCTAGTGATAAATATTAAGTCTATAATAGTGATTTCTTTTGTTTTGCTTTTCTTTCACCAAAATACAATCTCCTAGTGATCTTATCTTATTTCCTTGGAAATGTCTATGCTTTTCTAAAAGAATTTATTTTATCCATGGAGTTAGTATTCATCCTTGCCAAAATGAAGGGAAGTATCTGAGTGGGAAGTTTGTTGGAATTTCTGTAGATTCCAGGACCCATATCTAAAACATTTGAAACATCTTAGAAACATGCCTGCCGTATCCCAGGTAACTTTTTGATTTTAAAACTGCTGTGTCTTGGAAAATAGGATTATTCTACTTCCAGGCCATCTCTTTCTTACTCTTCTTGGTAACCTAAGTTTGACAGATTTCAACAAATCTTGAAATTGTTTAAATGCAATGAAATGGGCCAGAGACAAAGATTTATGAAGTCACCAAAGATATTAGAGAACCTAACTAACAAAAGCAGAAGGAAAATTAACGTAGACTGAAAATACTCTAGGCTCTTCTGGAGTTCAATTATCCATACTTTCTCACTTGTAGATTCGTCCATCTGTATTAAAATAGACAGATTAGCCAAAGTCTTTTCTTAGATAGATCTGTTTATCTCACATTAATCATATATACGTGTACCTTATATATATTGTATTTACTAAGTAAGTAAAATGAGGGGATAAAAGGAGAGCTAATATAGTAAAAGTACATAATGTCATTAAAAGAAATTGTCCACAGGAAATGTAGAGCTATGCTTAATTAATGTGTACCAATAAAAGAAATATATCTTTTGCTTACTAGATAGTATCTATAGATACAAGACACTAAGTTAAGGAATCATCAACATGTAATTTGAGCTTGAATTTTATAATAATTCAAACTTGGCCAGCAGTATCAGAAGAGCATAATAGAATAAAATGTTTGTCCATGGGGGAGAAAGCTGGCTTACAAAATTCCCTCTGTACAATAGTTAAACTATGTCAATATAAAATGAATTCCTTCTCAAAATGTCAGGGCTGAGGCTAGGGAGATGAATCACTGGGTAAAGTGACTATTTCACAAATGTGACTACTTGAGTTGAGATCCCCAGTGCCCTCAGAAAACATGGGTATAGTGCTATGTGTCTGTAACTCCAGTGCTGGGGATGGAGACATTCAGTCTCCTGGGTATGTTGGCCAGCCAGTCTAGCTCAAAAAGTGAGCTCCACCTTCAGTCAGAGACCTTCTATCAGAAAATAAGGTGGAAGACAATAGAATAAAGTGTCTGACATCCACATCTGACCTCCAAATGCACATATATTAGCATGTGTGCCTGTACATAACTGCCCCTCTCACATCAGTGGCGATTACGAGCTAATTGTCTTAAATTTGATTGTATCTTGCCATGATGCTTTCTTTAGGTTTTCGGTCATGTGACTCCCTTGCTGGCTGATACACAAAGACTGTTGCTATACATTATTTCACTCTTGTCATTATGTATTGAAAATTGACAAGACAGATTACATCAGGCCTGAAGGTCAATGCGATCTTGAAAGCTCCTTTGTGGATACTAAATTGCTTTTCACTCTATCAGAAATTAGCCTGTGATATAAGTAGAGAAGAAATAGGGAGCCAGGTATCTTCATTTCAGGCACATACTGAGCTTTCTGAGATATTTATATTTATTCATGGCACATTTAAAATTATGCATCTCTTGGCTTTCTGTTTGGGGATGCCCTATCTGGACTTCTTATATGGCATTTTAAGGACTATACACTTGGCCTCATAGAAGCTGAGGTTGTAGAACTGTTGAAGACAAGCCCCAAAGGACTAGGATAATGTGCTGTTGGTGCTATTGGGGTAGAGGGGCTGTGGATCCAGACCTGTCTGGCTGGCAAAGAACTAGTAACTGCATCAAAATTTGAGAGCTCCTGATTCTTTTCTGAGGACACAGGAACTTTCTAACATATATAAAATTATATATTATAAGATATATTAGAAATATATATTTCTTTCTTTCTAATATACATACATATGCATCTCTTAGGTTATTTAGTAGTTTTTATTTCTTTGATGTGTATGTCATTTATGTGCACATATGTGTATGTTAGTGTGGTAGGATGTTATTTCCTAATCACTTTTCCACCTTATATTTCAAGACAGGGTCTGAATCTAAAGTTTAATATTTTTTTAACTGGCTTGCTTCAGTAATGTTTTTATTTCTGCTTACTAGTGCTGGGTTTAGGATTACAGGTGCTTGGCTTTCTGCAGGCTGATGCTGACCATAAAATGTGGGTACTCTTCTTTGTGCTACAACCCTTTTTTACCTGAGCCATCTCCCCATCATGGGCTATCTAGTATTTTATAGCCAATAGCATATTTGAACAATAAACAGCCTCATAATGCTCTTACATTATGTGGCAGATTTTTGTTTAATTTTTGACTGAAAAATTTGCAAGAATCTACCACCATTTTTTTTCTATTTGAAAACATGAGAGCAATAATGGAGATGCATGATTACTCTAGCTTTATTCATGCCACTCAGGATTATATACTAGTCAGCTAAGGATCATGAATCATAAACACACTCATACTCTTGGAACAATCAAACTTACTCTCCACTATAATGTTTACTGCACATTAATACGTTTAATGTTTATATTAAATACTTCCCAAATGTGACAGGATAAGAAATACTGTAATTATTAATGACTCCCATGAAAAATATGAGGTCATTACTACATATAAAATTAAGGTTTTATTTAAAAGTTTATCTGCTTTTATAGAACCAATACAAGCACCATCATTCTCATTCTCAAAATTACTACAGGAAGTCCTCAACTGCTTCCAAGGAGGAGATGAAAAGATACCTTTGGGCATTTCTCCTCTGTCTCTCAGACTTCACAGTTTCAATTGCAAAGCTTTATTGAGAGGGGGAATATGAGCACTAACATAAGCTCATTCAGATTATTGCCATCAGACTATTCTGTTAATGATGGGCACAGAATTTTTTATCTAGATAATTACTCAAGAAAGGTAGTACTTTATCTTGTATGAATTCACTATAAATTAGGTCAAAACATACACTGAATTATGCTTTATAGCAGAGTGACACCACTGGTTTTTCTTTTAAGCCCTATCGGATTCAGCTTCTTTCTCTTCTTTAAGAGAATGATTTAAAATAGACTAATTTTAAAAGCCCATTCTTACCAGAAATGATGCATAGTCTACAAATATTAATAAAATGACTTTTTCAAATATATTTGAGTACATGCATACTTTCTGTATATCATAATTAATTTTATAAATGCCACCACAGACAATTTATCTATATTTAAAAACAACTAAATATATTCCTGTATAGATCCTCAAAAACAGAAAAATAAATAGTACCAGAAATTAGCCTTTTAATATGTGTTCCAAATAGCATATAACTTTAATAAATATGCTGCCTAACATAAATTATTTTTAAAATAGTTGTTTATAAATCACAACTTGATTAAGCACAATTATTTTTTATTTGTATGGTTTTGGCTTACTAAAATTCATTTTTAAATTTAAATGATATATGTAGAGTTGCAGCTGTGGGGACTGAAATACCTCCTCAAGGCAGAGTCTTCAATACTTCTAAGAGAAACCACTTCCTCTACTAGCTGACTACGGTTCTGAGAGTTTCTAGGACTTCATAAATGATCACTTAATAAATGGAGGTGAAGCATGTGTACCCTTGGCTGACCAATGCAATGATCATTCTCTTTCCAGCAAATCCCCAGGAGTGAGTAATTGAATCCCAGTGAGAGGAAGGTTACATAGTCGATATAACCAGTGATTACATGGACCAGAGAAGTGGTTATAGTATGCTCTATCCAAGTGGGTAAGTTACATATATTGGCTTTAAAGGCAGTATTTTGATTGAGTAATAATTGTGATCAAAGTGGCAAGCCACTCATAATTGTTGGGAGAACAATTGAAAGAGGAAGATTATTTTCAGAAACCGAACATGTAATCACAGAAACTCTGGTAATAGAAAGAGCTGCAATAAACTAACCAAACGTACAGTGAGTAGATGTATTCATTATATAAATTTAACTCAGTTAAAATGTCATTGTGAGTTGATGTGGTGTTGGCATATATTAATGTACTTGTTCAAATTATACAATGTGGTCTTCATCGTGTGTGTATAAATATAGTGAACTGCCAGTAATTATTCTCTCCAAAGTTAAAACGTCTTCATGTTCGTTTTTAGTCCTTTTTTCCATTCTTTTACCATTCTATCTCCAGGTGAAAGAAGTACATGTGCTGCACTGCAATATTTGCTATTTTGCCTATTCTTTTTACTAAGCGTAACACTATTGGGTAAATTAGAGTTACATTATCATATTTCTAAATAAGATAATTTCTTTCCTAGCAATTCACATGATGACAGCAGTGCTACTATATTTGTTTTGTTTGTTTTGTTAAACCATGTGAACATTTAGGGATATGATTTTTGTATATGCATGCTATTTTTGTTTTCTTTAGTAAATAAATTTGAAATGAATGGTTGGCTCATTAAATTTCCAGGTAAATAATTGGAATTGGAAAATATTGTACTGAATGAGGCAATCCAGAACAAGAAAGACAAGAGCCACAAGTTCTCTCTTATTTGTAGGTTTTGATAGTGAATCTTTACATGTGAGGATGTAACTGCAGACACCAAGAAGTATATAGGAATTGTGGGACAGGTTCTTTCAGGAGTTAAAAAATAAGATTTATTTATTCTCTAAGAGAATAAATAATTATTGCTGGTTTCTGTGTATTAGTGTGTTGCTTTCATGCCTGTATCTGCACAAGGTATCTATCTGGTGTCCATTGAATCCCTTTTGACAAGTTTTATAGAACCTTTGCAAAACTCTTCCATTCTGTTTTGGGATTTCGCCCTCTGGTTTTACATGTACACTCAAAGTCATCTTGAATTCTCCATACTTTCATTTTTTTTCCTTCAGCTTAGGTATCTATTATAATCTCCTTTTGGAAAAGTCTCTTTAGTCAGCAGATCTGTATAGTTGTAAGGCTCATTTAATTTTAAACTCATCATTTAGAGATCACTCTCCTTCACAACCTAATATGCAGTGTCTTAAAAATTGTGATTTCATATTATTGGTATTTCCATATTAATTTAAGATGGAAATTTAAAAATCACCCTTTTGCTGTCTTTTGATCAGAGACAAAATGTTTAATTTTACTTGAAAAAAAAAAGAAAGCTGAGAATAAAACATCCATTCAGAAAATTGTAAAATGCTTTTGCAACCTGAAGATCTATACATATGTCTAAAGTCAAGGTCAGAATAAAGTATATTATCAATGCCTATGCTAGTCATACTCCTTTTTCCTCTATAAATCAATGTAGAATCAAACAAAAGAAATACAGAGTTCAAATAACTTAATTTAGTGTATGTATAAAAACACACATACATTGTTATCTACTGGTTCTCCTCATTATTATCCTTGTGAGCATTAGGGATATGTGTGTGTGTGTGTGTGTGTGTGTGTGTGTGTGTGTGTGTGTGTGTGTGTGTTATATTTTATGAATATTGAATAATTTATTCGCATTTTAATTGAAAAATATCTTGATTATTCTCATGTTTTTGTTTTTGATTTTTGGTTTTTGGTTTTTTGGATTTAGTTTTTTTTGCGACAGGGTTTCTCTGTATAGCCCTGGCTGTCCTGGAACTCACTCTGTAGACCAGGCTGGCCTTGAACTCAGAAATMCRCCTGCCTCTGCCTCCCAGAGTGCTGGGATTACAGGTGTGCGCCAGCACTGCCAGGCATTCAAGTTTTTAATATTATAACATATATCACTCATTCGTGTGAACACATGCATATATACTATCTCAATACTTAGGATTGGAATCATTGGTCTCTACATTTGCATGCATCAGTTCTGATATGTCTAGCCAATTTTAGAATTTATTAAAATATATGACAAAGTCAAATACTTGGTAGATTTTTTTTCTGTTTTAAATTTATCGATCCTGTACAATACATATGATCATGTTTTTTTAATTTTATATTTTAACATTTGATGATTAAAACCACATTTAAGTGCTTAAGAAGCCATTTAATTATGTATTTTATGAAATGGCTATCCAAGATAGAGATGGAGCTCAAAGTTACATAGTTTTCTGGCATGCTGTGATTTGAAGTAAAAGTTTAAAAAATGACTGTGCAAGGGAGCTATGTATGCAAAACGCTGATACAGAAACATCACACAAAATAAACATGTACCCTAGTGAGTCACCATTCAGGGAATTCTCTGATACTTTCAGGTACACATGGACAAAAGAGAGTATAACTTTATGGTAATTATATATTTTTCCTGAAATTTCTATTTCCCTCCTATGTTTCGAAGTATAATCCACTAAGAATTAGTTTTGTATATGTTCACAAGAAGTAGTTGATTTTATTACTGCCTGTATATATAACTATACAAATATGTAAGAATGGCTAATATTATCTTCTTAGAATACTATTTTTGGTCATTGTCTTTTTAATCAAGTATTTTATTTCTTATCAATAGCATATCAATATATGTATGTCTATTTCTGAAAACTTTTATTCTTTGTATATTTATCTTCTTTGGAATAAAATCATATATTGTACTTTTCCTCCATGCTAAATACTGATGACTAGTGTAATCTCCCTGTTTCTGTGTAATATAATGGCTTTTAATCCAATCATTATTTTCCAACGAACATCTCATATATCATGTTGTGGTTCTTTAAAGATCAACAGTAACTTTACATACATATTGAAACATCTCTAATTTGTTCTTAAAATAACATTCTAAACTGCAGAAAGTTGATCCTTTGCATTATAATCTAGAATACATCAATAAAGGAGTCAAGCATTAAAGATTGAAAGATCATCTATTTCTACCTCATGTTGTTCATGGCATATGATAAGTAATTAATCTTTAACCACTTTTAGCTCTAGCATTTTATATTAGCATAATTTCTTATTAGAATATTCATAAGAAATATCTGTTCAAATACCTTTTGTTTAAAGATCCATTATTTTACAAATAAATGGCCTTTAAATTCTTGGCAATACGGTATGTATTAGAGAGATAATTAAATCTTTTGATGATTTAGCCTCTTCAGTATGACTAATATTGATTGTGGTTTCTATAGCTGTGCAAACAAGGCATATGTGGGTGGCTGTGTACACATTATTTAGAACTAGCTGAGACTTAGCTCAGTAAACATATTCTCAGTTATTTCTGATTTTTAGGAAGTTCATAGCAACGACTAGTCGTTAAGTGGGAGGAATGTCAGCTATTTGATAAAAAAGGCATGTATGATCCTCTTGTCATTTTCTTGAGAGCAACCTTTTGTTTATTACCTCCTGGGCAAGTTCAGTTGGGACATTCCAAGTAAAAGGGCATCTGGCAGTCTCTGAAGCAGAACCGCTAATAACTGAGTAAAACAGAGATTTGTGTAAAGTAATGAGTCAGGGACCTGAAGCACTGTGTTCTACTTCCACTTCCTTGGAATAAAAAATGTCAAGGAGGTATTGTAAACATTTGTGGACCCTGATTATCTACCAAGTCTTAGAGACTGGGACTGTCCTAATCTTGCATACACCAAAAGTTTACATAAGATTATGCAACAAAGATAAATTTTCTGTAAAGAATATATGCTTTATTATATGCATCATTACTTCACTCAATACATATTATTATATTTAAACTAAAACATTTTGTTCYATAGTATGTAATAAAGTTAGTCATAAAGGAGATAGTATTTATTTGTAAACTATGTAAATTTAAAACAAACCATCAGATACACCTTTTATTTTCTTTATACTTGACTAAGCTTTATATTGAACTACTCATATACCATACATTGTAGACAGGATGTGAATTGCAATGTTTTAGGGACAAGACCAATTAAGATTGCCATCTTATAGGGAATTAAAATGCATTTATGAAATACTATGTACTTCTTATAAAGAATAAAATATGTGGTGAGAATAAAAATAGAGGAGAGGAAGAATAAGTCTCTTATTTTTGTTTTGTAAAATATTCTTTCTGAAAATTTTCTTTATTCTTCTCTCATAAAACACATCATGAATACAATTTCCCTCCATGCCCTCCCTTTCTTTCAGTGCCCCCACTTATTTTCTACCCCAAATCCAGTTATTCATTTTCTTTTTAGATATGATCAGGTCTTCCAAGGATAGCAACCAAACACAGCTTCACAACATGCAAAAAGACTAGGCACAAACCATATAATAGGTGAGACGATCCAGTAGGAAGAAAGTTCCAAACACATGTGAAAGAGTCAGAGACACCACCACTCCCACTGTTAGGAGTCACATAAAAACACCAAGCAATAACATGTCTGCAGAGAACCTAATGCAGACCCATGCAGTCTCTATGATTGCTGTATCAGATTCTATGAGTCCTTAGCCCTTCTTAGTTGATACAGTGGACTGTGTTCTCCTACTGTCCTTGACCACAATAGTTCCTACAGTTTTTTTGTTCCTTTCTTTCATTGATATCCTCAGCTCTGAGGGGAGGGACACAATGGAAATCAGATCAACAATGCAGGCTCTCTATTTGCTTCGTGATTGGCTGTGGGTTGCTGCATTTGCTTGCATCAGTTGCCAGAGGAAGATTTTCTCATGATGACTGGGCTAGGTACCAATATATGAGCATAGGAGAATATAATCATGAATCATTTTATTGATTCATTATTCTATCCTTTGTCTCCATGATATCCAGCTTCAAGTTCCTAGTCATCCAGGTAGTGTTGGGCATTAGCTCCTTGATTTTGTTATGGCCTTTCATTGTTTAGCACATCTTATAGGCCATCTTATAGGGTAGACCATAGATCAAATGTTTTGTGGCTTTCCACAACTGGAAGTTTCTGGGTTATCTAAGGTGGCCAGCTCAGTCTCTGTATCCTCTATCACTAGGAGTCTTTGTTAGGGTCACCCTGATAGAATCCTGAGTTTCTACTTTATTGGGTTTCTAAACATCCCCCAAATGCTGCAATTCCAATAATCTTTTTTTATAAACTCGATCTCCATTTCTTCTCTCTTGATCTCTCCTGTTCCCATGCCCACCTGCCTCCAGTCTACCCACAAAATCTATTCTGTTTTTCCTTCCAAGGAGATCCATGAATACCTCTGAGAACCCTCCTTGTTTCTTAGTCTTTCTGGTTCTATGGATTGTATTATGATTTTCATGCTCTTGTGAATAGACTATGGCTTCTTTTAGACAGGTTATATATTCCATTTGTTTACACTTCTGATCCCCATGTTCATTTCTCTATATCTTAAATGCTAGGTTATAGGCAACACTACATGTAGATAGGAATAGAATTATTTTTAATATATTTAAAATTATTAATTTAGAAGTTTAAAATATCATCATGCTTTTATTTTTAAAAAAAATACCATGTACTTCATGCTTCCTAAGAGAGCTTTTTGGTCAGTGTCATGACCTGTATTACTTACTTACTTTTTTTAAACATGATACTGCTTGCTTTAAACATCCATGAATCCTTTTAATTATAATGGTTACAGAACACATTGTATGGGTATGGATTGTATTGACCATTGGATCTTTGAAACAAAAGTGAAGGTCACTGTGGATTTCTCTTTCTTTCTCTTTCTTTCTTTCTTTCTTTCTTTCTTTCTTTCTTTCTTTCTTTCTTTCTTTCTTTCTTTTGTTTTTCAAGACAGGGTTTTTCTGGATTTCTACCAGTTAATGAAAACAACCTTAGGCAGGTTTCTTAGAGTAGTCAGTTATGGAGTAAGCTAGTAGTTGGTATCATCAGCTTTCAGTTAGCAATGACTAGTGATTTTTTTTTGGTGTATTGCTTACAAGAAAGATGTCTTGATTCACTGAATTTTAGCTGCTGGTATTTTATAAATGAATGAAATATAAGTATTTTACTTTGCCAGAAAAACTATGTCTATAAAATCTCACAAAGTGAATAATGACAACAAAATTGCAAAATAAGCAAACAAACAAAAAATCCCCCAAAATACAAACCGATAAACAGAAAACCTAAACAAAATAATTCTAATTAAATTTTGCATTTYAAACAAGTTCAAGTCTCTAATTTAATTTGATAAGTGTTATCATGTCTTCATGTACATCAACCTTTCCTGGCTAGCTTTCCTTGGCTGTGATAGAATTTTTGTTTTGGTGGCATTAGGTAATATATAAACTCAGTTAATGAAGGCCTCTCTTATGAAAATGCTAAGTCATATGTAAGGGGCTGAATGCCAGTATTTCCGACTTAGATAATCAGTGGGTAAATAGCTTTCCTAAAAGAAAAATATATTTTAGAATAATAATACCCTGAAAAGTATGCATTTACAAACAGAAAATTTTCTGGAAAAAAATCTCTGATATCTAAGCATGTTGACAGCAAAGGGACTGTTTACATTCCATTGTTAAATGCATTTTCTACCTTATGCCAGTCATTCCATTTCCAGATATCCTTACCTTTAATCCTTTCTGTAAAGGACTTCACAAAGAACAACTGAATGAACTTTCAACCCCTCACTCTGTCTCTGCTTACAGGTGATACTAATTTTCTATTTGGCGTGCTGAAGTTAAAATGAGTTTTGGGAATAGGAAAACTTCTGTTTGCTTTTGGAAATGAAACTAATTCTGGGAACTCCTGTAAGGTGTAAAATGATGCTCTTGGTAGACTTTGTAGAAAGTTATTAATACCTTAGATGAATAAAAGCACTGTACTACCAGAAAATTTAACGTGATTGTTAAGTTGCTTATATTTAAAATAAAATTAATTTATGTAGCATTCATCAGATTTTTTAAAGAGTACCTTTTTCTTAAAAAAATGCTTTATTTTTGTAGGCATTTGTGTTTTCATGCACAATCATTCACATTGGCCAGTAGAAATCAGATTCTGAAATCAACTTTTTCGCTCTATCTCTGTACATGATTTTGGAGACCAAGCCTTTAGAAACCTTAAGCCCATCCTTTCCAATAGAATGGTTGATCAATGATCTGCAGTGATCAGCCCATCTCTATTGCCATGACACTGGAGTTACAGAGGTCCTCTCCAATGGCTGACTTCTATATGTGTGCTAGAGATCTGAACTCAGCAAGCAATTTATCCTCTGAGCAATGTTCTTACTCTCTCAAATTGTTTAAAGCAACTTTATGACTTTTGGGTTGGACGTTATCCTCTCTCCTTAGGCCACATGTGGCCACAGGTTGATCAAGCCTGACAGGCTAATCTAGAACTTGCTAGTCGACCATTGTTGACTGACACTTCCTACACTCCCAGAATCTTCCAAATTCTGGCATTACAGATATATACTCTCATACCCAGAAGCAATCTCATAGCAGTTTATGCTGATTTTTTGTCTGGTTTGCTTTGATGGAGGAAAGGTCTTACATAACCCCAGGCTAGCCTCGAACATATGCTGTACAGCTGTATTTGAATTTAAACAATGAAATAAAAGGTAGAGGACATGAGTATTCCTAAAATATTGAGAATTTTATTGTAAGTATAAGGGAGAAGGAAGGCAGAGGGAGGAGTCCAGGCTGAATATGACTAGGAGACTAAACCAGATCATGAGAGGAGAGAGGGGGATGGAGATAGAGAGGAGCCACTGACTTGCCTAGAGTCACTTAAGTTCAATAGATCAAGAGCTCACCAGATCTTAATAGATTAGCCTAGTTGCTGCTAATGAGAAAGGAGCAGGGGACTTGAAAGGCTCACTCTATGTCCAGAAAATGTCTGCTATGTTCACAGTGCTATAACATCTATCACATTTTGTTTGTAGGTGGTGAATACAACAAAATCAGCCATAAATAGATTTATACTATAAATTAGAATGTCATAATTATAGTAAAATGGAACATATATCTCACCAATATCTGATATCTGCAAAATAAATATTCTTTCTCTGGAGATAGTATACTAAGGATTACATGATTTTAGCATTAAGAGTGAAATAATGGGAATTATAAAACAAACCAAATAATCAACAAAACAACAGACCTTTCTGTCAAATTTTAGGAGCTGGTAAATCTTTGTTCATGCCAGATTAGGTGTATCTTTTTTGAGAATTAGAACCCCTTTTCACAAGGAGAATGTAACATGTAGGGACTTCTTAGGTGTTCATTTAGTGAAATTTAGTAGATAAATGAAAAAACTCCAAATATTTAATTGCCTCTTTTTGCCTTTGACATCTTTGTGCTTGACTTTATAATAAAATTAGAGAGCAGAATTCAACTTTATTTACTTCACTTATATTCTTTATTTTAAATACATTGGAGACTATACATATGATGCAGGATCATTCTAAACATGGATAAAGTTTTTTTTACTTGTTGCTAACTACATATGTTTTCCCATCTGTAAAATATACATAAAATTTTAAATGATTTGTGACTAAATGGAGTCACATTTATAGGAATAATCAAAATTACTATTAAATTGAAATGTGTATTTAATAGTGTTTGTAGAATCTGAGATTATGCCGATTATTTCTGCAGCATGTTAAGAACATTATTTTTATTTCATTCTGACACTTTTTCTCTTCATACATTTACTATCTCAAATAGAAAACATTTTCATTGGATCTCAACTCTTTAAAAAAACAGTTACCCATGTAGATGCTTAACTGCCAGGAGCCAGCCCCAGCAGAAGTGTTCCTTCTTGAGGCAACAGAGGGGGTAAGACTTTGTCTTACCCCCTCTGCTGCTGAAAATTTAGGGTTGCTGTATAATAAAAGGTTTACTTATCTAAATCTAAGTTACTAGGCTAACATAGCTGACCTGCCTTCTGTGTTCCTCTGAAGCCAGAGACTGCAGTCTCARGCATTTAACACCTCATCCTAAAACAGCAGGAGATTAAGTAAAGGATTAGTTGCTAGATCCTTTTCCCTATTGTCCAGAAGCCTCTTGCTTGTCAGTCTAGGGGGAAGTAGGAGCAAAAAACTTCTATTGAGCCAGGAGAAGAGAATAATACTTGCAGAAAGAAAAACTTCTACATAAGTGAATATGCATAATCTCACATAAATTCATGCACGCAGCCTCATTCATATTTTCACGCAGTCAGTTGGGCCCAGCTTGCATGCATTCTCATAATTTCATATTTACACACACACACACACACATGCATACATTCTCACAATTACATACTTACACACACATCCATACTTACATATGCATGTGGAGCAAAAGACCAAGCACTGGTGCAGAAAGAACTGACTCATTCTGGATGAAAGATGGACTACGATATTTATTGCAATGAGAAAGAAAAAGCTTCCACCCTTTCAATGCTAAATGAATTAAATCCATGTTTGTAAGAAAAAGACTTTGTTTCTCTTAATAAGACTAAGCCTGCCTTGTTCTTACCATAGGACCTGTCCTGTCCCATGGTAAGGAGAAGCCTGCCAGCTCCTTCTGCTTTCTGCAACATCTTTTTTCCTCTTTCCCTCTGCATCCTACACATTGTTATTCTCTTAGTTATTTTATGTTACCTATAGTTCCTAAGTTATTCCACCTTGCATTCTCCTTCTAATCTTGTTCTCTTCTAACTAAAAGCTTCTCCTCAGTTCAGTCCTTCTCTCAGCTCTGTTCCACTCACTCAATTCTTCTTGTCTAATTTCCCTTTGTTCTAGCCCTTAAACGTCCTTCAGAATACATGATCACATGTTACAAAGTTCATCACAAGTTCACACAAAATACCAAGTCATAAATTGAAATAGAATTTTACAACAGAGAATGTTTACATGCATATCCATTAGGAGTAATTATCTAGCTATCATTTGTCTTCTCTACAGGTTCGTAGAAAGTTTAAAACCATAACTAAGTATAAGTGA
>BDUI01000069.1:529214-543131 GCA_002335545.1 Apodemus speciosus
GCTCTTCTGGGCTAGGCCTGAGACTCCTCGCTGCTTGCTGGTGTGTGTGCAGTTGGCCTCCCACTGTCTCCTCCTGGCCTGCCTGGGTGCCAGCCTTTAAGAATCAAGTCTGGTCTCTGCTGTTAGTAGACTATGTTGCCCTGAAGCAAGGTGGCCGTCCTGCCTGGGATCCGGGCACAGGATGCACAGATCTCCGGGCGAGTTGGTAGCTGGGCAGGTGAGCTCTGCGACCTTCCGCTGTTCCGATCAGAGGCAAGGTGTCTGCCTAGATCAAGGACCCGGGCCAGAGTACCCAGACCCCGAGCGAGTTGGTGTCCACTCTGGTCGGCGACAGCTTGCAGCTCTGAGCTGAGGCAAGATGGCGGCCCTATATTCATGTTCTTAACCCTAGTTGCTATGTTATCCAATAGATTTTGTGACATTATTCTTACTGTATAGCTGGACAATTTTATCCTCTAATAAATAGCTCTCAACCTTCACCCTCCCATCTCCAGTCTAAAGTAATCACCATTCAATTACCTTTCCTATGAGACCAACTCTGAAAAATTGAGTATATGAGTGAGATCTTGTGCTATATGTCTTTGGGTATGTGACATATTTCACTCATTACAATATCTTACAGATTTGGTAACATAAGTATAAATGGCTTTATTTCCCTACCCTCACCAAAAGTTAAATATCACTTCTCTACATGTATGCCTATATCAGTTTTTCTTTTTCCACTCATCAGTTAATGAACACTAAGATTAATTCTATTTATTAGCTAATGTTGTGATAAACATATTTCAACCCCTTATTTTATATTTTTGTGTATATTACTAATACTGTGATAAGATTATGTTAGCTTTATTTTAAAAAATAAGATTTACCATTTTCCAGTGGTGTACAAGAGTTTCCTTTCTTTACATTCTCAACAATAAATATCCATTATCATTTTTCTTTTCATTTCATAAAAAAATACTGAATGTGTTTCTTGTTTAGAACTGAAGAGATGTTTGAAGTCTCTATTGCAATCTCTGCTTATTTAGAGAGATTGTGGAGAAAATAGACTTTAAATATAAACTTGCCATTGTTCCTCAATGAAATTTGAAAGGAAAACTGTGGAAAGACCTATAGTATTAACTTTATGGAGTAATGAGTTTTATCTGTGAAAAGCTGCTCCCAGTGACTGACACACATCAAAACTCTGTGAACTTCAGTTATTGTGTTATCATAATGTTAATTGTATATATTTGTAATACTACTAGAAACTTGTTTGTTGTTTTTCTTTGTGAAGTATAGCTTGGCATTTATAAGTAGGATGAAGACACATGGAGAGTTGTTTTGGGCATAGTGCATTGTGGATGGTCTTGGATATTGACTTAGTAATGAAGATATTAGTGCCATTAATGATATTTGGGTCTAGTAATGAAGATATTGGTGCCATTGTGTGTTATTTTGTGTCAAAACTGTATAATGTAGAAAAGTAGATTATACATGTAAAATCTCAGAATTTAATTCAGTTCTTACCTTCAACAATATCAATGTAAAAATTAGTTTTTCAGAAATCAAGATATCATTTGCTAAGCTATTGACTTTAGGAGAATAGAGACCTGAAGTGGCCCTAAGTGTGCTGGAGATAATACAAAAAAAAAGTATACTGAGCATTAAGATTCAAAGAGACTGTGTTTCAAATAAATAGGGTTTTTAAAGATAGTGTACATAATTTCTCTAAAAATGTTACTGGGATATTCTAAATGTCAGGTGATGAAAAAGCTGTTATCTTTGAATGAAGATGTCTCTGAATAACTAGAATGCTTTTCTAATATTACAGTTGTAAGATATTGTTAATATAATTCTGTGTTAATACTATTCTGTGTCAAAATGGAGGGATCATGAAAATATAACCAAATTATATTTTTTGTTTTCTTTTTATTTGGCAAAAAGCATGTTACTTTATAACAGGATGATGAAACTGTACTTGATTTACATACTTGTCTTTCAGAAAATGTCATGACTTATAAATTTTACATGAAGGACTTCCAAAAGAAGCCAGAATAAATTGGAAATCAGAGTCATAAATTTGAATCCAGTAGGAATAATAAATTAGATATAAAATTGAAAATGCATTACAAGTACAAAAGAAAAGAGCAAAATAACAAAGTGCGACTTATTTATTTGGACAAGAAGAAAGTCCTTTCTGTATAATCTAGGGTGTTATTAATTTAGATGTAATATTGAAAATGAATTAGAAATACAAAAGAAAACAGCAAAATAATAAAGTGAGACTTCTTTATTTGCACAAGAAGAAWATCTTTTCTGTATAATCTAGGGTGTTATTAATTTTYGGGGGAAATTAAAAGTTAAAAGTGACTTAATAATATATATATATATATATATATATATATATATATATATATACACATATATATAATTAGACTGATTTCTTGAAAAGCAGACTTTGAAAGGAATAAATATTTGTGTCTCCTGAATATTATATTTTAGGAAATTGCAGGGAATGTGGTTCTGTGGATCTGATCCTTTACAGCCTGTAATTAATTCTCAAAACACAATAAATTATCCAAATCTTTTGCTTGACTTGTTTGTGATGATTGGTTTTTTTTTTTTTTTTGTTTGTTTTTTTGCACTGATTCCTTATCTCAAACTCCCTTTTATTAAGGAATAATAGCCCTAGCAATGTTTACACCTGAAATATAGGAAAACCAATTGTTGGTCCTACATAAAATCATCCTACACAACTCAATTCACTCCTGATCCCTGACATGGTTCTTTGAAAAAAAGTGACAGCTGTTTATCTATTGTGTTAAATCTATTGAAAGATGACATGGATGCTGCTGAGTGCTCTCCCATGACTCACAGACAGAGTTGCCTAGTAACTATCCCAAAATAACACTGTTGAGTCACATCAAAACAGAGCGTCCTGGGTTTCTGTGTCTCAGAATGAAAGGGCCTCAGTCAGTGCCTTATTTTGTTCTCATTCTTGGTTCCAGTTTAGAAATGCTCTGGTCTTTGATCATTGATCTACAGAGCATAAAAATTTGTAGTACATAACATCAAATCTGTCAGCTTCCTTGTTTTTTCTATCTCTCTGTGTGGTATATGGCTTTGTGAAAGTTTTATCCAATCATGAATCATGTGAGAAATATATTGAAGCCAGAACCATGAGTCATCTCAGTTCTTTAAAGTAGAACATGAATTTTCCAGGGTTTGTGACTTGAGATGTTTTCTGTTTTATTAGTTACAGAAATAAAACATGACCATGGTTCATAGATGCAATTTAAAAGTTCCACTGTTATATGATCTCCCATACTTTATGTATGTCTGTGAAATGGAATTTAAAATACATTCTTGGCACTGAATTCAATAGAGAAGAAACATAAGTCTGGTTAGTCAGTTCACTTGATCCTCAAAGTAATCTATCATTGTAACATGGATAGGAACATGATATTAATAACATCCATCCAGACAGAGATAGACAGAGAGACAGATAAACAGACAGACAGATACACACACAGAAAGAGAGAGAGAGATAGAGAGATAGAGATAGAGAGATAGAGAGAGAGGGAGAGATAGAGATAGAGAGAGAGAATAGTGAAGAAAGCAACTGAGCTGTCAATCAAGGACCATTCTTTGAAGACCTTGGTTAAGAAATGAACACGGACATGAGAACCAGAGAATCTAGTCAGGGAATGAGGTGTAAGGCCTTACCTTCCTGCCTTACTTCCAATTCTAATCCCCTGTCCACCCATCTTTTTAGTTGACTGCATGTCATGGGCACTCTCTTTTCTTTCTACACCCATTTTCCAGGTGTTTCCATGGATCTTGGTGGCATAAGAGCTGTCCTTCCATCTCTGAACAATTTCAATCACTCCCTTTAATCCTATTCCCATTTCTTATTACCAGCTCCTAAAACATAGAAAAAGTTCTGCCTGAGACTACCTAATGTCTCCATCTGACAGGAACTAAGACACATAACCTACCAGGCAACACACAGCTACCACACTCTCCTAAATCAGAGAGGAAAAAGCAAACAACGAACATAAAAACCTAACAAACATAACACTAGATAGCAGAATCTAAATGAAAAATCATACCGAGCACAGATGTCTAGATGCCATAGAAAAGTGTTATCAATATACCAGGAATGTATATCTCTACTACAGCTCAATGACTGTACCACAGTAGGCTCTAAGAAATGCAATAAATTTGAAGTAAAAGTTAAGAACTTAAAAACTAATTGTTGCAAATTTTCTCAAAACCTTAAAGAGAATATGAATATATGAACAAATCCAGTCATGAAATCTATAAAAACACAAAGAGTGGAATGACATGAAAAAATAGCTCAAGACATGCAGTCACTAAAGAAATACTAAACAGAAAACTGAAAATGAAAAATTAGGAACCAGAACAGGAAGCACAGTGGCTAGCCTTAACAACAGAATAAAAAATTGAAGAGAGAATCTCAGGCATTGAAGACAAGACAGAGAAAAATGATACCTCAGTCAAAGAAAATGTTAAATCTGAAAATGCTGAGGTACAAAATCCTCTAGGAAATATTGGACAGTATGAAAAGAAGAAATCTGGAAATATTAGGAATAGCAGACAGGATCAAACCACAGCAGAAAATTTCCTTAATCTTTAAATGGGGGTGCCTATCAAAGTACAAGAAGCATACAAGAGACCAAATAGACTAGAACCAAAACATGATCAAAAAATTATCACAATACATGATAATTGAAACATTAAACATATAAAGCAAAGACATAATTATATAAAATCTAGAAAGTAAAAAAAAGCAAAATAATAGGAAAAAGATTATATATATCAAATAGCATATTAGAATAACACTAAACTTTTCTTTTTTATATATTCTTTGTTTACATTCCAAATGATTTTCCCTTTCCTAGTTTGCCCCTCTCCATAAGTTCCATAAGCCCTCTTCCCTCCACCCATTCCCCAATCAACCCCTCCTACTTCTCTGTCCTGGTACTCCCCTACAATGCTGCATCAAGTCTTTCCAGGACCAGACCCTCTCCTTCCTTCTTCTTGGGAATGATTTGATATGTGAGTTGTGTCTTGGGTATTCAGAGCTTCTGGGCTAATATCCACTTATCAGTGACTGCATTCCATGTGTGTTCTTTTGTGAATGCAATGGGGACTGTAAAAGCAGAGGGCATGGATGGATGTTCTCCACACTCTAAGCCACCAGTCTTAGACTCCTAGAAAGTATGCCAATCCAGACTCCTATAACTAGAAATTTTTCCAGATATCATAGATGAAAAAGGAAAGTCATTCCAATATATATGCATATATATGCATATATATATATATGCAGCATCTATCTACAAATCTAGTTTTTCAAGTTTTTCAGAAAGCTCTAGGGAAAAAATTCTACTTGAAGAGGCTAATCACACTTCTCCTTTATAACCCTCAGCATAATAGCTTGAATTCCTCAGTAAAAAGAAATAATTACAGATTAGAAATAAAATAATATCCATCCTTCTGCTGTATCCAGAAAACCACAACTTAGGATCAGTTGTGTATATTACCTCAGAGAAAATGAATAGAAAATTATTACAAGAAAATAGACCCAAGAGGTAAGCTGTTGTAGCCATATTAATATTGGACAGTACAGACTTTAGCCAAAACTAATCAGAAGATATAGGGAAAAGAAATAAACATCAAAGGTAAAAATTCTTAAGATGATATTACAATTCTAAACAACTATGCATCAGAAAAATAGTTATCCAAATTAATAAAAGAAACACTGCTACAGCTTAAGTCACACATTGATGCTCACATATTGATAGTGGAAGACTTCATATTCTACTCTTTGGAATAGACAGGCCTTCTAGACAACAATTAAACAGAGAAATGTTTTAGCCAATTTTTTCATAATCAAAATATAGATAACAGATATATAAAAACATTTTATCAAATCACATAAGAATATAGCTTCTTCTCAGCATCCTATGTAATTTTCTTCAAAAATGGTCTCATACTCAGATGCAAGGCAAGGGTCAAGAGAAATAAGAATATTGAAATAATGCCCTACATCAATGTATTGTCAGATTGAAGCTGGATATCAAAAACAGCACAATAAACAGAAAGTTTATAAACTCTTGGAAATTGAACAACTCACTAATGAATTAAAAATGAGTAAAGACAAAATTATGAAATTAAAATCTGTTCAGAATTGAATAAAAATAAAAATATAACATGTAGGACCATAGGAAGACAGTTAGGTCTAAGAGTCAAATTTCATAACATTATGTGGGAGTGCAAACTGGTAAAACCACTTTAGAAATCACTTTGGTGGTACATCAGAAAATTGCACATAGTATTACCAAAGAATCCAGTTATACCACTCCTGGGCATATACCCAGAAGATCCTCCAACATGCAATAAAGACACATGCTCCACTATGTTCATAGCAGCCATATTTATAATAGCCAGAAGCTGGAAAGAACCCAGATATTCCTCAACAGAAGAATAGATAGAGAAAATGTGGTACATTTATACAATGGAGTACTACTCAGCTATTAAAAACAATGAAATCAAGAACTTCTTAGGCAAATGGATGGAAATAGAAAATATCATCCTAAGTGAGGTAACCCAATCACAAAAGAACACACATGATATGTACTCACTGATAAGTGTATATTAGCCCAAAAGTTTGGAATACCCAAGATATAATTCACAGACCACATGGAGCTTAAGAGGAAAGACCAAAGTGTGGATACTTTGGTCCTTCTTAGGGTACAAAATACCCGTGGGAGGAAATACAGAGACAAAGCGTGAAACAGAGAGTGGAGGAAAAACCATCCACTAACTGTGCCATCTGGAGATCCATTCCATATACAGTTACCAAACCCAGAAACTATTGTGGATAGCAACAAGTGTTTGCTAACAGGAGCCTGATATAGCTGTTTCCACAGAGGCCCTGCTTGTGCCTGACTATTACAGAGGGGGATGCTCTCAGCTAGCCATTGAACTGAGCACAGGGTCCCCAAAGGAGAAGCTAGAGAGAGGACCCAAGGAGCTGAAGGGGTTTACAGATCCATAGGAGGAACAAGAATGTGAACCAACTAGTAACCCCAGAGCTCCCAGTAACTTAATCACCAACCAAAGAGTACACATGAAGGGACCCATGGCTACAGCCACATGGGTAGCAGAGGATGGCCTGGTCAGACATCAATGAGAGAAGTGGCTTTTGGACCTTTGATGGCGCATTGCCCCAGGGTAGGAGAATGCCATGTTAGGGAAACAGGAGTCAGTTGGTTGGTGAGCAGGAGGAGGGGAAATGGGATATGGGGTTTTTGGAGGGGAAAGGAGGAAAGAGGGTAACATTTTTAATGTAAATAAAGAAGTTAATAAAAATAAAAAGTAATAGAGAGTTCTCATATTAATAACTTAAGTACAAACATGAAAGCTCTAGAACAAACAGAAGGAATAGCACCCAAGACTTTCAATCTAAAATTTTTCCCACCTTCAAGAAGTTCAGCCACAAAGAGAGAGCAGAGACTGAGTGAATAGTCCAACAATGATTTCCCCAGCATGAGACAAATCCCACAAATAAAAGACCATCTTTAAAACTATTGATGATATTCTGTTAAGCTTGCAGGCAGGAACCTAGAATAACTGTCCTATGAGAAACTTCACTTATCAGCTGACCGAAACAGAGGCAGAGACCCACAGCCAAACAGTAGTCAACCTTGGGAAGTCTTATGGAAAAGTTGGGCAAAGGATTGAGGAACTTGGAAGGGATAGAGATGCCATAAGACCATCAGAGTCAATCAACCTGGACACTTGTGGCCTTTCAGACATTACAACACCAACCAAACATCATACATGGGCTAAACCTACTTCTCCCCCCCCCCCAACATGCACATAGGTAGCAGGTATGCAGCTTGTTCTTCATGTGTGTTCCCAACAATTGGAGTGGGGGCTTACCCTGATTCTATTGCTTGCTTGTGGATTGTTCCTCTATCCGGGCTGTTTTGTGTGCCCTAAGTTGGAAAGGATGTGTCTGGTCCTGCAGTGACTTGATGTACCAAGATGGGTTGTTACCTGGGGAGACCTCCCCTTCTTGGAGGAAAGGGGGAGAGGATGGGGAAAGGGCTAGGTGAAGGAATGACACTGAGAAGTCTTGTAATTGGGATGAAAAGTGAGTAAATAAATTGATAGAAGAACGTGAATGTGATAAAAAACACAGTATATGAAATTCTAAAATAGTAAAATTTAAAAATAAGAAAAATATTACATGGCAAAAAAGAATTAATCTCAGGTCTAAAAATCAGTAAGGTAAAAAATAGTATAATCAATGAAACCAATATTTTGTTCTTTGTGAAAATCAATAAATTGATAGTCTTATCCAAATTAACTAAATGGCACAGAGAGAAGATAAAAATTAAAATTAGAGACAAAAAGGTGAGACAAACCAACCAACATCAGGAAATCCAGAAAACTAAGAACAGACTAGAAAACCGATACTCCACTGAAATGGTAAATACAGAAGAAACAGATAAATTGCTTGATAGATATACAACCTACCAAAGTTAAATTCAAATAAACAATAATAACTTATGAACACAGATGCCAAAACTCACAAAAAAATTGTTGCAAACTGAATCCAGGATCACATAGAAAAAATCATCTGTCAAGATCAAGTAGGTTTCATCTCAGTGATGCAGGTCTCACTCAACATACATAAATTGATAAATACAATCCACCATATAAAAAAAAAAACTAAAGTTAAAAGAAAATGAGAATCTCGTTAGATGCAGAAAAGGACTTAGGAAAAATCTGAGAGCCTGAAGTGATAAAGTCCTCCAGAAAGTAGGAATACTAGATACTTACTTCATAATATAAGCAGTGATTTACAGCTAATATCCTTGTAAATGTAGATAAGCTTAGAACATCCAGTACCATCAGAAACTAGACTAGGATGTCCACATTTTCCATACCTATTCAACATAGTATTAGGAGACTTAGCTTGAGTAGCAATACAAGAGAAATAGATCATGGGGATGCAGATATGAAAGGGACGAGTAAAAATATCTTTATTTGCAGATAACATGAGTGCATAATGTGACCCTAAAAATTGCACATGGAAACTCCTACATGTGATTTTTTCACATCATAGCAATATAGAAAGTTAATACAAATAAAAAAAATCAGAATTCCTCTTAAATACAAATGACAAATTTCTGGAGGAAAGAACCRGAGAAAGAATATCTTTCTCTCACAATTGTCTTAAAAATATCTTGGGGTTAATTCCAACCAAGCAAATCAAAGACTTATGATAAAAACTAAAACATTGAAGAACTGAAGAAGATATTAGATAAAGTACTGTTCATCATCACAAATTGTTAGGACCAATATAGTAAAAATGACCATTTTATCAAAATAAATCAACAAATTTGAAGCATTCATCTTCAAAATTCTCATATCATTATTTACTGATGTTGGAAGGAAAATTTTCAGCTTTATATGGAAAAACAAGATATCCTGGATAACAAAAATGATCCTAAACAATAAAAGAATCACTTGAAGTATCACCAATCTACTCCCTCAAATTTTACAACAGCTATAATAATAAAAGCAGCAAATTATTGTCAAAAACAAGCAAGTTGAGCATTGGAATTAAATTGAAAGACCAGAAATGAGTTTACACTCTTATAGACACTTAGTAAAGACATTAGAAATACACATTAGGGGGGGAAAGATATCATGCTCAACAAGTGGTGCTGCTCAAACCAGATGGCTGCATGAAGAAAAATGCAGAAAGATCTATAACTGTCACCCTGCATAAAACTCAACCCAAGATGGATCAAGAACCTCAAAAATAAGGGTAAATATGTCAATCTGAAAGAACAGAAAAGTAGAACACTAAGTCCTAAACGAGATGTTTTCATTAAAATTCCCCTATCAGGGTTCAGGAAACATTGTGGAAGAGGAAGGAGAAAAATTTTAAAAGTCATAGAGAATGGAAGACACCATGGAAACAGGCCATCTAATCACAGTAGATCTAATCCACATATGAACTCACAGACAATGTGACTATTTTCATGAGTGGGAGGAAATTGTCTTAGATTTTTTGTTATTTATTTAATGAGCCCTAATAATATATTAATTATAATAATTATTATATTTGTAAATTGCAACTGATGCTTTATTTGATAGTGAAAATAAATTCAAAATTAAACTTTAATGTGTGATGCTTTTGAAATTCAAATTAAATATCAGATATGTCAGGAAGAAATATGTGTGGAGAGAGATGAAGTAGGTATGCAGTAATGGAATTTAGCAAAAAATAAGACTGTTTCCATTTTTCCATTGATCCCTGAAAGCACAATTTCTAATGTGTATTCCTCAATTTTATAAAACTAAGGGGAAATAACAATTTCCTTATCAATCCATATCCTAAAGTCAATATAACTGGACATTAATAGATTCCCCAAATTTCATATTCATCTTCTAAATATTTAGTTTAGGGACCATAATAAAATATATGATTCAGAGTGATTAAATTTAGCATTTATCTCATCTTACATTCAGAATGTGTCTGTTATAAATATCACATCAAGAAGTTAAATCATGGTAAGTACAGAATGTCAGGGATTCGGGAACTCAGACAGCAAGGAATAACCACAATGTTTCATTCAGATGTCCCTTTAGGATCTAACAGCACATTTTTTCCAGTTCCTGGGAGTTTTGACAACTAATGACTTCAAACTAACTTGTTTTCTAGGAATTGTTTAACTGAAATGAAATAGTTTTAGTGGAGTTATACTTCCCTTCCAGGTAAGGTCAGTATCCACTGCTTGTCAGTGTGAGATTAGTCCACCTTGCTGACTATTTCTTCTACGTAAAAAAATTGCAAAGCACAATCACGTTTGAAACACTTATGACACAATCCGTATCCACAGTAACCATGCTTCAGCCTTAGCTGTGTTTTCCTATTCCTTGTACATCTGCATGACATTTTAACAGTCTCATAATCTTAACTGACTGAAAATAGGCATTCAGTATGACTATATCATTTTAATGACATATTTGATAGAAAAATAAGGTGATTACTTATGATTTTTTCCTCCAAGCAATGGAGCTTAAGAATGAAAATGAAAGCCAGAAGAACATAAATACTTCCAGTGCACTAAAATATTTCTATTGGTTGATGTCAAATGCTGGTAATCTTTAGCCATACATGCCTCCATTACTTCCTTTCTCACTGAAATCCCTGAAAAATACAATATGCTGAAAGAACAGTATATGTTTAATTAACTGACTTAATTCTCTGTCATTTTTAGAATACTTAAACTTTCTCAGTGCGCTCTGTGACATGAAAGTCATATAATATCATGGGATTTTTGTTGTTCTTCTTACATAATTTATACATTCAATTGTCTACCTAAAATGACCTTATTTGTTGATTAATTCCATGAAATACGATTACATAACATGATTCTTATGTGCCAGTGACTCCCAGTAAAATACAATATAAGCCTAGCTTATCTTTTTTTCAGCTACCTTTCTATTCCCTATAATATTTATTCATTCAGAATTAGAAGTACCTGGAAATAACATCAGAAGAACTCTATTACTTTGAGTATTCATCATCTTAGAATCCTCTCTAGAGTTCATTATCCTAGAGTAATGTTGTAAATCCCCCTAGATCATGTGTCAAGAAGGAAACCTATTTCTACCTGTGTAGCATAGAAGTAGCACTTTATTTTTAGATGAAAACCAGGAGTGATTTCCTTCAAGCCTTTTCAAAGTCTTTCTAGCAGACTTCTTTCAATTTTGACTTACTACCAGGCCAAACTTATATCAATTTCATTAAAAGTTATGGGGTTTATTTTTGTATTTCTCTGGTATAAATTAAAATAAATTTCAAAGTGTAATTAAAAGTGACTTTTCAAGAGTGCATGCTGAGTGACATCAAAGGAATTTTATTAGAGAAGAATCATTTCATCTCACTGAGTCTGAGAATACACTGCTGAATAGCTACTGAAAGTCCATGGAATTATGATTTTTGAATATGCATAGCTTATAAGAATATAATACACTAATGGAAAACCAATAAAACACTCTTTTCTAATGCACTAGGATTTCATATCAGATTCTCAAATGGAGAATTGCTTCTTGAATTCAACTCATGGATAGGGTGATTAAAATTACACCATACATTTAAACATAGTAATAGGTAACCAAGGCCTGAGTATTGGTTTGGGTGCAACAGTAACTGGGTGAAACTGCATACTACACAGAACATATGTCCTCCAGGGGATATAAGTGTATTGTGTGCTATGTAGATCATAGGAAAACTTAGAAACTATGGGGGTTCACTTCCTTGTCAGTTTGAAAGACTGCTTTTTATTAGAGAAATTAATTGATGAGTATGTGTTTTGACTTTTGGCTCTATTTCCTTTATTTATTAAAAAGCCAACACTTAGGAAAGCATTTTCAAATCAGTCTTCTATAAATAAAAGATCTTTAAACTCATTAAATTTAAAGGCTCAAAGACAACAGAGATTGCTCTGAAACATTGTGGACAGATTTTTTTCCCAACTAGAATGTAACATGATCTTTCTGGCCAAGGGCAGATATGATCTCTTACTAAAAACTTATATTCTAACACAACTAGAGAAGATCTATAGCTATTATTGTTGTATACTATAGCTTATGTACTATACAGCCAAATATTGTAAATCCATAATTCTAGGTTTATTAACTATAAGTAATCCTAAGCCAGAGATACCTTTTAAAAAGGATTCCACTGAAAATAATCTTTATTTTTAAATAATAGTATTCTATTCTCACAGAAACCAAGGGGATTGCTAATAAGGGCATGAATTTACATATCTAGTCTTCTTTGTTTATCCACAGTTAAAGCTTACTGGCAGAGAATGAATGGAGAGTAGCTATTTTACAATATTCTTCACATAGTTTCTTTACTTAATGCTATGTTGACACAAAAACTTGTACACACACACATATTTTTTATTATTCCTCTTACTATCCTTTCATGTAAACTTTCAGTTGAAGATACTGTGAAATATTAGATTTTTTAGAAGAATTGAGTAACAGGAGTCCCTGTCTCAACCTCCTGCATGAAAATAAATTGCCATTAGATTTTAGATAATTAAATACGATAAAGATAGGATAATCTAAATGATGCTGAGTCATTGTATTTGATAAAATATGATTATTTATTGTTTTCATGCTATTCATAATTATACATATGATTATTTTCATATATATGAAAAATAACAAAATGTATAAAATTAAGTACTATATGTCTTACTGTTCACATATTATTTTGTTTTATAATTTTTGCTAAATAAGTTATTTTAACCTGAAATTTTTTCTACTTATAAGGCTTACTTGATAAAAATTACTGATATATATAAAAGAACATTTACCTGTCTGTCAGTTTTTACTCCTTTATAACTCTGGTTATTTATGGTGCATTTTTGTATACTACTTTTAATTTGTATTTGCAGATATGGAGAAAGTGTTTCTTAGCATACCTACTTCTATGAAACTTACAGAGGATTTGGAACAATTGGATTTAACAGATATATATAGAACAATCCATCCTAAAGCAAAAGACTATACCTTTTTCTCAGCACCTCATGGTAACTTCTCCAAAATCGACCATATAATTGGCCATAACACAGCCCTCAACAAATACAAGAAGATCGAACTAATCCCAAGCCTCCTATCAGACCACCATGGAGTAAGAGTGGTCTTCAATAACAACAAAAACAACAGAAAGTCAACATACTCATGGGGGCTGAACAATATTCTACTCAATGATCCCTTCGTTAAGGAAGAAATAAAGAAAGAAATAAAAGACTTTTTAGAATATAATGAAAATGAAGAAACAACATACCCAAATCTATGGGACAC
>BDUI01000069.1:547308-573094 GCA_002335545.1 Apodemus speciosus
GGCAGGCGGATTTCTGAGTTCGAGGCCAGCCTGGTCTACAGAGTGAGTTCCAGGACAGCCAGGGCTACACAGAGAAACCCTGTCTCGGAAAAAACAAAAAAAACAAAATAACAACAACAACAAAAAAAAAAAAACAAAAAAAAAAAACAAAAAAAAAGTAGGGCAAGAGAGAAATTAAAAAGAAATGGAAATCTTCACTTATTTGAATGAAAATGAAAACACAATACCCCAAACTTATTGGACACAATGAAGTCTGTTCAGAACATATATTCATAGCACTACGTGCCTAAATGAAAAACTTGAGCTATCATTTAGCATCTTAATCGCACAAATGAAACTCCTACAACAACAACAACAAAGAAATAATATGCTAAAGGAGTGGGTGGTAATAAGAAATCAAAGTTGGAGCTTAACTCAATAAAATAGAAGAATACAAGCAAATATAATACAAAAAATCAGTGAAATAAAGAGCTGCTTCTCTGAAAATATCATTAAGACTGGCAAACCCTTAGCCAAATTAACTAAATGGCAGAGGGAAAGATTTAAGTTAACCAAATTAGAGATGAAACTGGGACATAATAACAGACACTGAGGAAATACAGAGACTCATAAGGATTTCCTAATGCTTCTTTACAAATCTTTACCAATGTGAAGTATCTAAACAAAATGGGTAATTTTCTTGATATGTATTACCATTTAAACAGACTAGTCACACCTATTAAAACCAGAGTTTCAAAGGAGAATCATCTCAATATTCCTCTTCTAATTCCACAAAATAGAAATAAAAGGAAACTTGCCCAATTACTTTTACAAGATCCTAGTTACACTGATACCTAAATCCTATGAATAGCCAACTAAAAGAGAATTCCAAACCAAAGTCCCTCATAAACATAAACAATTTCTAATAAAATATTTGCAAAACAAATCTAAGAATACATCATAAATATCATAACCAAGTAGTATTTATCCTAGAGATGCATATCTGGCTCAACATTCCTAATTCAATAAATGTATTCAACCATATAAACAGACTGGAAGGTGTCTTAGTGTTTTACTACTGTGAACAGACACCATGACAGAGGCAGCTCTTATAAGGATAACATTTGATTGTGGCTGGCTTTCAGGTTCAAAAGTTCAGTCTATTATCAACATGGCAGCATCCAGGCAGATGTGGTGCAGGAGGAGCTGAGAGTTCCACAGCTTCATTAGAAGATTTCTAGCAGAATACTGGCTTCCAGGCAGTTAGGATGAGGGTCTCAAAGTCCATGCCCACAGTGACACAGCTACTACACAGCCACACCTACTCCAACAAGGCTACAACTTCTAATAGTACCACTCCCTAGGTGAAGCATAAACAAACCATCACATTCCACTCCCTGGGTCCATAGGTGTGTTTAAACACACCTATGGAGCCTTATGTATCCATAGCATAATAAAAAGTACATTTAGTTGCACTTCTAAATCCTCCATATTCTATATAAGTCTCAACAATATTAAAAGTTTCAAGGTCTCTTTTGAGATTCATTCAATCACTTATGTATCATCCCCAAAGAAAGAAAGTTTGCTCAAGGAAAGCAGCTGTGCAAACTCCAAACTCCACATCTCCATGTCTGATGTCAAAATGATCTTCAGATATCCAACTCCTTTTTTGTCTTTGTTGACAAGCTTCTTTCTACTAGGCTGTTTCCACTCCCTGTTAGCAGCTTTCCTGGGCAGATAGCCCAGGACTCTGGCGTCTTGAACTTTTTGGGTCTCCAAGGCAACATCAATGTTACAGCTTCTTGTTTCAGTGTCTGCAATCCACACATGATCAAAACAAGTAGCTTCACTGAATCTATAACTTGAACAAAATATCACCGGACATTCCCTCCCCTGACCCTAATGACTTCGAAAAGAAAAAATTACACCAGACCATGACATTCTCCCTCTCCTCAAAAGACCAAATTTAGTGTATCAATGTCATATAAGCAGATTTGTAAATAAAACAAACAAACAAAAAACATTTAACAGAGCATAGCTTTAAAAGATACACCCATATATTGGAGCATTTGTTTCCTTGCTTGTTTGTTTGTTTTTTTCTTAAATAGCAGCATCCTGGACAGCAAATGCTATCTCATGGTGACAAACTCAGTATGAAGTAGGAGGGTCAAAAATTCCTGCTGGTTTTCCCAACTCTGCTTTTGCAGTGCATGGTATGCAACTCGTTTGGAATATGGGTTTTGTCATCTGTTTGAATTTAAGGTCATTTACGAAAGGGGCAACACAATGCCTAACATGATGCCAAATTCTCCTATTTTTTTTTACAGCAACCTATAGTTATATAAAATAACTAGTATTGGGGGTAGAGCAGGAGTAGAATTGTCTTAATACAACTTAAAAACTTGTAGCTAGAACAATTAAAAAAATGAAGGAGACCAAGGGGATACAAATAGAGAAGAAAAAAGTCAAAGTATCTTTATTTACGGATGATATGATTGTTTAAATGAAAGATCGATCCAAAATTCCACCAGGAATGTTCTACAGCTGATAAATACTTTCATGAAAGTTGCACCAGAAAAAAATAAACACATAAAAATCAGTAGCTTTCCTATATATAAATGACAAATGTACAGAGTAAAAAATCAGGAAAGCAATAGATTTAACAATAACCTCAAAAATATTTTTGGGGCAACTTTAACCAAGCAAGTGACAGATTTGTATAGTGAAAAGGTTGAGACATTGAAGAAAGAAATTGAAGAAGATATCAGATGATGAAAATTATTTCTTATGCTCATGGATCATAAAGATTAATATAGGGAAAATGTCCATCCTACCAAAAGTAATCTTCTGATTGAATGAATCCTTGCCAAAATTTCAACAGGATTGTTCACAGAAATTGAAGGGAAAATTGTCAGCTTCATATGGAAACACAAAATTTCTGGGATAGCTAAAACAATCCAAAATAGTAAAAGAATTGCTGGAGGCGTCACCATCTCTGACATCAAATTGTATCATAGAACTTAAACAATAATCACATTATATTGGCATAATATAGACATGTTAATCAATAGAAATAATTATAGATTTGTATGCACATATGGACACATGATTTTTTGATAAAGAAGCCAGAAATACATTCTGAGAAACAAAGACAGCATCTTCAAAAAATAGTGTTAGTCAAACTGAATGCCTGCATCTAGAGGAATATAAGTAGATATGTGTCTACTTCTCTGCATAAAAAATTACTCTAAATCAGCCACAGACCACAGCATAATTCTAGCTTTATCGAATGTGATAGAAGAGAAAGTAAGGAACTATCTTGAACTCATTGGCTTAGGCGAAATACAAATACTAGGATGAAAACTTAATAGATAGGATCTCAGGAAACTGAAAGCTTCTGTACCTCAATGGAATAGTTCATTCATGCGAATTGGTAGGCTAGAGATTTTTTTCCAACTATATATCCAATAGAGGGTTAATATCTTAAATGTATAAAGAACTAAAAACATGGAACATCAAGAATACAAATAGCTCAATGAAAAATAGAGTACAGATCTGTACAGAGAATTCTCAGAGGAAGAAACACAATAGGCGAGAAACACTTAAAAAAGTGGGCTCGAACATATGGATACAGGGGAGTATTTCCTGAACAGAACACCAATGGCTTATTCTCCAAGATCAAAAATCAACCAATGTGACCTCATAAAATTGAAAATCTTCTGTAAGGCAATGGACACTGTCAGTAAGACAAAATGACAAACAACAAATTGGGAAAAGATCTTTGCCAATCCTAACATCCGATAGAGGGCTAATATCTAATATGCACAAAGAACTCAAGAAATGAGATTCCAGAGAATCAAATAACCCTATCTAAAATGGAAACAGAGCTAAACATAGGATTCTCAACTGAGGAAACTTGAATGGCAGAGAAGCAAGTAAAGAAATGTTCAACAGCCTTAGTAATCAGGGAAATACCATTCAAAACAACCCTGTGATTCCACCTCATACCAGCCAGAATGGCAAAGGTCAAAAACTCAGGTGACTGCAGATGTTCGCAAAGATGTGGAGAAAGAGAAACACTCGTCCATTGCTGGTGGATTGCAGGCTGGTACAAACAATCAGTCTGGCATTTCCTCAGAAAATTGGATATAGTACAACCTGAGGACCCAGCTATAGCACTCCTGGTCATATACCCAGAAGATGCTCCAACATGTAATAAGGATGCATGCTCCACTATGTTTATAGTTGCCATATTTATAATAGTCACTAGCTGGAAACAACCCAGATGTCTCTCAGCAGAAGAATGGATACAGAAATTGTGGTATATTTATACAAATATACTCAGCTATTAAAAAGAATGACTTTATGAAATTCACAGGCAAATGGATAGATCTAGAAAATATCATCCTGAGTGAGGTAACCCAGTCACAAAAGAACGCACATGATTTGTACTCACTAATAAGTGGATATTAGGCTAAGAGTGTGAAATATCCATGATACAACTCACAGACTACATGAAGCTCAAGAGGAATGAAGACCAAAGTATGGATGCTTTGGTCCTATGTAGAAGGGAGAACAATATAATAAAGGAAAGGAGGGGTGGGAGAGACTTGGGAGAAGCAGAGGAGGGAGAGGGAAAAAGAGGGTCAGAATCAGGGATGGGAGGAGATGCAGGAGTTGTTCAGGAAATTGAACAGAGGTGTGTAGCAGTGGGGCATGGGGAACTGTGGGCATCAACCAGAAAGTCCCAGATTCCAGGAAGGCAAGAGCCTCACAGGACCCCATGGGGTTGATATTAATTGAAATTCCCCCACAAAGGGGAGGGAGAACCTATAGAGACCATACCCTGAGATTAGACATGGCCTCCTGATTGAGGGATGGCGCCACCCACTCATCTCCAAAATTTAACCAGGAATTCCTTCTGTCTAAAGGAAATATAGGGAAAAAAGTGGAACAGAGACTGATGCCCCACCTGGGGATCCATCCCATATGTAGATACCAAACCCAGACTCTATTGCTGATGCCAAGAAGTGCTTGCTAATAGGATCCTGATACATCTGTCTCCTGAGAGGCTCTGCTTGTTCCTGGACAACACAGATGGGGATGCTCGCAGCCAACCCCCAGACTGATCACAGAGACCCCAAGTTAGGGGGGAAGACTGAAGGAGCTGAAGGGGCCTTATTTGGCATTAATGGGAGGAGAGGCCCTTGGTCCTGTGAAGGCTTGATGACCCTGTATAGAGGAATGCTAAGGCACTGAGGAGGGAGTGGGTGGATGGTTGGGGGAACACCCTCATAGCAGGAGGGTAAAGGAGGATGCGAAAGGGGATTTGCAGAGGGGAAACCTGGAAAGGGGATAACATCTGAAATGTAAACAAATAAAATATACAACTAAAAATAATTTATAAAACGCTCAATCTTCTTAGTCATCAGAGGAATACAAACCATGACCACTAAAAGATTTAATCTTATACCGTGGGGCAGTGGACCATGCCAGAAAGCATAGTAATGTTGAATGGGTCCGAGACCCTGTCAGCCAGATACCCACCTGACATGGTAGACATATTCTGCTTCCTACTAGATTTCTGGCCCAGAACACATGATCCCACTACATCCATCAGTTACATAGCCCAGAACAGAGTTCTCCATGCTAATGCTACCCCGAGGACTTGAGGGTTCATCCAGTAAGTTTTCCTTCCCAGACATTCCTTCCTACAAAAGTTATTTAATCTCTGGTACACCTTGGGAAGATGTTATGCACCCACTTTCCACAATGAACAGTCAGTAAACAGCATGGATAAACTGTCTCTTTCATCAAGAACTTCCCTGGGGAGGATGGAGAAAGCCTCCAACTAAAGATATACAATCCAAGTCTTCCATAGCAGGCCCGTTTGTACTCCCAGACAACCACCTCCAAGCAAAGGACTTTCACCTGTGAGCTAAGCCAGAGTTCTAATTCCCCTAGCTTGGAGCTCCTCATTGTCCTCAGCCTCTGGGCCCCAACTCTTTGGTGCCCATCAGTGTCTATAGGTCCAGGAATTTGAGATCCCATGGTTCCAGCCTCATAGCAGTCCGTGGACCCTTTTCCCATCATTGCTGTCTCCTTTGCAGTTTTTTAGTGGCAACTGGATGCCTAGGAGTCAGAGAACCCCAGCTAACATCTCTCACATCCTAACCTGTGTTTCCATACCCCCTGAAGAGTGTTTCAGCGCTTCCCTAAATCCCAGAACCCAATAATGGTAAATCAGGGTAAACACAGTCTAGATCTCTCCCTATTTCACCTCCTTAGCAGTGTGTCCACACCCCAGCAGCACAGCATAATGTGGACTCATATTATACCAGTCAGAATGGCCAATATCTGAAAACAAATAACATTCATGCTTATGAAAATGTGGAGTAAGGGAAGCGTTCATGATTACTGGTGCTAATGTAAAATTAAACAACCACTATAGAAATCATTGATTCATTTCCTCAAGATGCTGATAATCAATCTGCATTTCAAGACCCAGATATACCACTATTGGGCATATACCCAAAATACTCTATATCCTACTACAAAGACACTTGCACATCCTTGTTACTTGTTAATTTACGTGTAATTGTCAGAACTTGGAAAATGTCTATATCCCTAAGAAAGGGCAATTAGAGAATTTATGGATGGATATGGTTGTGAAGAATGGTTTAATTGGGTGGGTCAAATGGAATATATATGCATACATATATGTATATATATACATATTATATGTATTATATATAGAGAATAATATGTATATATATGAATGAAATCTAAATAGAATCACCACATAATTAAATGTCCAAAACCAGGGTTTGGCTATGTCTAACTAAATTGTTGTTCAGTAGGGCCACATGCAAACCTGTAAACTTCTAGACTGTTGAAAAGGCTGCTGGTTGACCTCTAGAAACTGATGGTAAGGCTGAACTGCTGAAGACAACAACAAACTCATTGTACACAGATAAGTTAACACATATCTAGAAGCTTCCCCACTACTGACTAGCGTTTATGGTATTAGAAGAACTGTGCATATTACTATAGGAAAAATGTAAGTATCAATGCAGCTAAAAAATCCTGAGATCTACAATGGTGACCTACCTGTGCAGTATACTGGTGCAGCAGTTGCAAAAGACCTAGGAGTAACCAATCTTTATTTAATTGGATTTAAGACCTAATCCATGACATGGAACCCATGTTCAACATTATTTGGGAGTTCAAGAACTGGAGACTTGGTAGGCCATGGATCTAAGGAGAAACCAAATATTACTATTCTATTTAAGGAATGTAATAGAATGACTCCTAATGACATTCTGATAAACATCAATTACGTGTTCAGGCATCATCAAAATAGCATCCCCCTGCCGTAGTCAGGAAGACATACAGAGCCCATAACTGGACAAAAAGCAGACTTAGACGCCTTGAAATACTCCTAAATGGGATTCTTCCATAAATTCTCTCCCTTCTTGACTCATGAAGGCTGCAGTTGAGGAGGCAGAAATAGTTTTAACAGCCAAAGACAATGGAGGAGCCCAAGGAAACAATGACCTTTAGGGACAACAGAACTGAAGCAAATATGAATTCATAGGCTGTGGCAGCATGCACATCACCTGAACAGGTCTAAGTCATTTGGGGTCCCGGCACTAAGAGGGAAATGCACACTAACCACAAGCCTTAACTTAGATGCCATTGCCAATTGACCATTTTCACGTAGGAAAATATTCTTTTCATCCAACAAATCTCACAGGATATGCAGAACACATTTAAAGGTATACCATCCACTCAGAAGTAGATGACTAATACAAAATGCACTCAGTGGTAATTTGGGAGGTATTTTTGTCTTAATATGCTTTGGGCTTGATTTTTCTATCTATCTATCTATCTATCTATCTATCTGTCTGTCTGTCTGTCTGTCTGTCTGTCTATCATCTATCTATCTATCTTCTATCTATCTATTATTTTAGCTTACAGGTTTTTGTTTATATCCTATGATTTCTAGTTCTGAATTTTTATATTTTTGTGTGTATGAAAGTCTGTATCTGCATTTCTTTTTATATTTCTTATGTTTGCTTCTTTGACCTTTTTTGGGTCTATTTTGACCTATTCCTGTTCATTTTTGTTTTATCTTATTTTATTTTATTAGTGCTTTTAGATGCCAGTTTATCTATTGAGAGAGATAAAAAGGGGGTCATAGAATTGAATGGGACAGTAAGTTGAGAGGATCTGGGGGAAGTTAGGAAAGCAGAACCTTTTATCAAAAAAATAAAAAATCTATTTTTAATTAGAGAAAAATGAGTAAAAATAACCATTTCTATTGTGAGTTAGAAAAGCTCAAATGTTATCAGTGCGTACTCTATTTTTATCATGAAAATTCCATGTCAAACATTCTTGAAAACTTTTTACTCCATTAACTGATCCTTAAAATGTTTTAGTTTTGATTTTCTTGCTGAAAAAAGAATTGTGCATTCTATCCATTTACCTTGCATGCAATACAACTGAAGTTCTAATTATTAACCTGAATTCATCCATTTGTGACCTTTGGTTTCCCTTCTTGTAACCTCCATAAAAACATACTTTTCTGTAGTAGCCAGAAACTCTTGCCTTTTCAGATATTTTTTACTAGATTTTACAATGGAGTGATCCTCTTTAAGGCTGACTGTCCAATTCTTGAAGGTCAGTCACCTGTAAGCAAGACAGTGACTACAACAAGGACCCCAAGTTGTAGTTGAACCTGTATTCTGAACCTATTGATTTATAGTTGGTCTACAGTCATTTCCCTAATTCTACCTTATAGATGAGCAGTAAATTCTAAGAAGTCTTCATTTGGCTATAAAATGCATTGGATATCAAGAACATTCCCCATTAACGTTCTTAGATATTGATTTCAATATCCTTTATTTTTCCCACAAAATATGATCCTGTTAATATTGCATCCATACTCTTATGTGTCAACATCTGTAGGCATCTGTGATGAACACTGACAGAAATCACAAGACTTCTCTATGAGGCACATCTGCCCTTTTTTAAAATTATAGTAATAGCAATAGTAATGAAATCAGGATTTTCTTGTTTCAAAAATGATGTGTTCACATGACGACGTGAAGAGAAGCACCATATTTGATTATATGGAGCTTTGATGTATATAGGGGGAACTTTGCATTAAGGACACCAAATTACTGCCCTTTTTTGGCTGTGGTATATTATTTTACTAGGAGGTGCATTTCCCTGATTTTCACTTTGATAGGAAGTATTCCCCAAACCAGATTATTTTCAAACTTTCAAAGCATGGAAAAACAACTTGGAATAAGGCTAATCACAGGCTCAGCTCATAAAACATTTCACTGTGGCAATGCAGAGAAAGTAGGTTTTTTTCAGGTTGAACATTTGATTATTTTCTTTTTCTGATGTTCATACAGAACATAGGGACCTTTTACTAGAATACTGATTTTGATTTGGTAAGATTTTAAATTTTATCAGGTTTTCTTTTTTCTTTTTTCATACTCTTTTCAATAGTAATGGAGAGAAGCCAGGAACTTGTACCTGCTAAACTAATGCTCTAGTACTGGGATTAATCTCCAAATCTTTGATTTAGTAGACTAAATTTAGGATTAAGGATTCTATTAAAATATTTCGAGATGATATTGCTGCTTAGTAGACCAAACATTGAATAAAACGGCTTCAGAATGTACTTTATTTTTGGTATGTCAGCCTCATTAGCCATAAGCTACATTTCTGTTTAAGTTTTAATTATCTAATCTAACATAATTTCACTGCTGAAGTCAACATATTAAATTTATAATTCTAAAGTCACTGCGGAGGAAATTGTACACATCAGGCTTTTATTCTCCTGCATTGTTCAATCACTCTCACCACCCACTTAAATACAGATTCGTGCAGTTTTGCATTCTTTTTTAAATATAGAATGATCTCTTCATGAGTCAGACATTTTGCTTGTATATTCAAGCTATTTCCTGATCTGAGTGTATTATAGGTTTAAAGGTTTTTAGTTATTTACTGTCACTGAAAATATTGAATATTTCTTTGCACAAAATGCTGGTTCCATTACAGAGTGAAACTTTTGTTTAAACCATTAATGATTTTAGAGTTGCCTACACCATGCATGTAGCCTTCAATGTTTTACTCATGTTCTACTACTAACCTTCGCTGGCTGAATGGAGCTCTCAATATCTCTGTTATATTTTCTTGTTAGGCATGGTCCTCTGCCAAGTCACTTTCCCACCTGTAAGTGATAAATTTCCTACACAAGTTTTCTAGTGGTCTGCTGGCATTTTCTGCTTCAGAGTCATGTATCTTGACTTCTTCTTTATCTCTTATACATCCCCCATGACTTCAAAAGTTAGATTTTACCTTCATTTCAGATAATATTTTTGCTGTTCTTTGGCCATAAGAACTCAGGGTAATAGCTATTTGAAATCTTCTCCTCTTCTTATTTCACAACACATTATTTTAAAGGTAAAAGAGAGAATATTGTACGTCATACCTCATTTACCAGTCAAATTCATCTTTTGAAGCCTGCTATGAAAAATGAATGATCTGAAGTTGTAGAGACGTATGTTAAGAGTTCAATCCCTCCTGTGCTGTATTGAGGGACTAGAAGCTTTATCTGACCATTGTTTTTAGAGAAGGCCTTTATAAGATGGTGGTATTGTATAAGCTCATCAGGGCAGAGGTCTGTGACTGAACTCTGATGGTTACATATAAAGACCGAAAACCAGAACTGTGACACAGGGGAATTTTCCTATCTCTTTCCATGAGTCTCCTGTGCTACCACCCCAGAATTTTTCCAACAAGAAAGCAATCATTGTATATAAGACAAAAACCTCATAATTGTTAGCTAAAGAAATCACCTTTCTTTACAGATTTATGTAGCTTCAGATACTTCATTACTATATGAACTAACAAACTGACATAATATAAGGCTTGTAAATTTGTTACAGTTAAACATATTCAGAAGTAAAATTAAAGGAGACGATATTCAAGTTTGCCTAGTGTTGCTATGATAAAACACTGACCAAAATTGATGTAAGAAAGATTGTGCTTATTTGACTTACAGGTCACATACATAGTTCATCATCCAGTCAAGCCAAGGTCAGGAACCTTAAGTCAGGAATCCAGAGTCAGGAACCTGGAAGTTGGAAGTGAAGCAAAGCCCAGGGAGCAATAAGTGCTTACTGACTTGCCCGAGGGTCAGGACGACTACTGTGCTGATTACTCTCATGCCAACATGACATAAGCTAAACTTATCTGAAAGGAGATAACCTCAGTTAAGAAAACTCCTCCATAAGATTCTACTATAGAGTATGTTCTTAATAAGCAATTGATGGAGGGAGGTTTAGCCCATTATGAATGCTGTAATCTCTAGGAAGGCGGTCCTAGGTTCTATCAGAAACATGCTAAGGAAGTCATAGGGAGCAAGTCAGTAAGCAGCATCACTCCATGACCTCTAAACCTGAAACTTCAGGCTCCTTCCTTTGTGATGGACTACCATGTGGAAACATAAGCCCAGTACACCCTTCCCTCCCCAACTTGCTGTTTGCTCCTGTTCTTTCATCACAGCAATCAAACCCTAAGACACCTGCCTTAATTTATACCACCTCCACCACCTGCCTGAGGTGGCACTGCACATTATGAGCATATCAATAGTAATTAAGAAAGTGAACCACAAATAAAGCCACAATTAATCTAATCAAGTTTTTTTCTTCCCAACTGACTCTTTGTTCTGTCAAACCAACAAAGAGGTCAAGGCCCTAAACACGGTAGATCTTATACATTTGGAAGATAAGAAAGTAAATAACATCTTCCCTTTAGTCCTGTAAACACCAAGGAAAAACTATGTGAGATCACAGCAAAAATGTCTCCCTTTCTGAGAGAATAGAGCCAGCCATATCAGAACCATGTTCTTGCAGTGTCCTATATTTAGAACGGTGAGACTGTAATTTCTGTTACCTTAACCACCTAGTCTGTTGAGTTGTTATATAGAAAACTAAATCAAGTGACCACGTGTGACATAATTGAATTACTGTCCCACCATCACCTGCTGAAGATAAATCACTATGCATTTTTCTTGTGCCAAAAGATTGTTCTTACACTATACAAATATATGACATTCAGTCACAGCACAGAATTTTAATAATCTTTTTCCTGTGCCCAGTGTTGCTTGCAATTGTCAGTAAAAGCAATCAGATGTTAAACTCAAAAACTTTCAATTTAATGTAGGTATGACAGAATGTTACTTATTGTTTTCTGAGCATTGTTCTTAGAAACACACAGATATAGTGCCTTCCATTTCAAGAGAGGAGCATAAAAGAATAGAAATGCTTCCTAGCTGTGTGAACAAAGACTATAATGTGGGTAGGATACTTCAGAGAATGTGATGCAAAAGACTTATTCATACCATGGCAGCAATGAAGGGAGAGAGAACGTCATACTTCCCTGTCTTTCAGGGTTTATCACTTGTTATTCAGGTACTTTTCTACAATTGGTACAAGGGCTATATCAGAACCTTCCTTTACCTGAAGAAAAAAATGTGCTTGAGGAATGCAATTGCCTTTTCTGATCAACTTTTGTTAGTATAACTTTATGAACAGTTGGGATACCATCACTTGGATATTAATCATAAAAACTTTGTGTGGTATTTCTGTGTTCTATGTGTTAGGAGTATCAGAATAGATGCAATAACTCCAAGTTGGAAGTCATTAGTCTCTAAGAAAACTCAGTTCCACTGTATGGTAGAGAGAAGGAAATGAGGGTTATTATAGCAACTCTGCCTGGATTTTATTTCTCAAACCTTACTCCTACCCTGAAAAGACAGTACTATGGCAGAGAGATGTATTTTCCACCAGTCTTCTCCAGTGAATTGCAAACTGGCTCTCATGTTAGTGGAGAAATCTCTTACCCACATTGGTCCTTCATGACTCAATTCAAAAAAATTTCTTTAAAACCTGGACACACTTTGGTAAGTGTCTTTATTAAATAAGCTCCACTAACTCCACGTGAATGCCATGTGTTTCCTCTTAGGACCTTGGAGATGCATCTGTTAAGCTATACCATCCCCCAAGTTGATTCAAATCTTTTATAACTTTCAGGGAAGTGATAATTGTAATCTTTTACATGTACAGATTCTGTGGATATAGGACCTTGGTGTGGGTATTAATAGATTTTTAGAGAATTGTATTATCAATAAGTCAAAAATATTCTAATGTATGAATTAAAGCCCAATTTGTTTCCAAATCAGTTTTCTATCTAATATCATGGAATTTTCTTCAATGGTATAATTTTAGGGTATATATAAAAACACATGGAAAGCTTGGTTATCATGCAATGCTAAGATGGGATGCTTGAGACAAGTGTCTAGATCATGAGATCTTGAATGATTCACTTGTGTAATCTACAGTGATTCAGTGATTCAGAACACATTGCTGGCATTATTTAGGTTTAGAAGACTAAATCTGTCGGCCCTTCTAGCCTCCAGAATTATGAGAAATAAATTGTATGAGTGCCTCTTTTCTGTAATACTTTGCTGTAGTAGCTGTAACTGATCATGATTCTATGTTCAGGATTTCTGTCCATCTTTTCCCACTTTCCCTTCACTCTTAAATGAGTTTAACAAAACACAAAATGCTGCAAGTGTTACAAACATACATACCAATGACTTCTGAATTAAGAGCTTTTTATAATCATTTTCAGGACTACATGACCACTCTCCTCTGACCTTGACTAATCTCACTTTGTTTTTAAAAGCTCTATGTAGTCTGTCTCATTCTAGTTTCCTCTTCCTTTTAGAGCCTTCAGAATATCTTCCTCTCCTAGCTAAGGGAAAACAGTTGGTAGGTTGTCTTGTCCACCTTCCCTTCCTTCCTAAGAGGAGTTCTCTGCTAACTTGCCTATCTTGTCTTTTTCTATACATTGAATATTGCAACTGTTCTATAGTGAGACCTTATAATGAATCCTAATTACTCACAATTTATTAATTTTATTCTGGAATTACCACTGAAATATATAAGTTCTCAGATTGAACATATTTCTAAATAATTTGTATCTGGTAATTACTGAAAGTCTCTATTAAGTGCCTCACTTTAAATCTTTCATCATAATGAATCTGACTTTAGAATAAACCATTTTTATTAGAGATGTAAATTTTTAAATCACTTATAGAAGTGTGGCAAAAATGCCATAGTAYTCCAATATGCCTTGTACACATTTTAATTAATAATGGTATAGAATATTCATCACATATAATGGATAGTTCTCTCCAAATCATGCTTATAGGATATCTAAATTATCAACCTATTTAGACTCTTCTGAGTTATATAAAGTCAAAGATAAAGCTAACACTCACAGTAGTTATTTGCAGCCTTCTTAAAAGTAGGATTTCTATGTAGTCATTATTTGTACATTTTCTTCATAACAGAACAATATTTTCCATGAAAGTAAAATAATAGGCTTTGTCTATACTTCATTTACTTAGACATATATCACATTTATAATTACTACATATATCACTTTACTAATGATTCACCTCAGCAAAATAAGTGAGAATTAAGGACTTTGATATTCTTCTGATTGTTGAATAGATTGTTGAAAAATGATACTACTGTTCACAAATGTCCAAAGAAATATAAGAATAATCATTGTTCTCATTCTAAATAAGAATAATATATATATATTTATAAACAATGGATGTATGTATATTATATATATAAAATATCATATATATTTTAGAGAGAGAGAGAGAGAGAGAGAGAGAGAGAGAGAGAGAGAGAGAGAGAGAGCAGGGATAAGGTATATGAGTACATTCATGGCAGGGAAAACTGTCAGGAATTGATTCTTTCTTGTCATCTATGGGACTTGAGAGAACAAATTCAGACTATAAAAATTATGTGCATGTCAAGTGTTTTTCTGCCTCCTAAGCCATCTCTCTGGTCCTAGTAGATATTTGTTTTGAGTACTATGCCTTTTTCTCAGATGATTCCAAATTATCTGTTGCTGGAGACCATTTTATTTTCCTAGCAATATTGCTTTCATATTTGGGTCAAAATATCTTTGTATACTTATCATTTAATTATGGCTATATTTGTCTTCCCAAGAGAAATTAACATGGACCAGAATGGGTATGCCAAAATACTTTCAGCTTTCCATAGGAGTTACTACAACATGTCACTCTCATTCATGACTCTGAGTAACTTTTCATAGTATAAAAAATTTGGCTTTCCCCATAATGTCATGTAGGCTGTGGATGTAGATGCATCTGTATGTTTGAGATGGACTCAAAAATATTTTTAAAGGATTTCGTTTAAAGGTATATGGACCAGCACAGGAAGTGATGCTCAGAAAATCAGAAGTAAGTGATACTGTTTCTTTTCAAGATGGCACACCACGGTCACTGCTGCCCCAGCAATATTTTCCATGAAATATTCAATATTAAATTATTATTAATGAATTCCTCACTATCACAGAAAATGAAAATGTACCATCTGTATCATGGTATATAGCTCACATCCTTTTTTTGACAGTAGTAAGATATTTCTTAACATCATGTTTTTCATTCTGATGACACATTGAGACTAAGTAAAAGACTTAGACAAATTCATACTCTTTAGTAATGTCTTCTCTTTGTTCATTCACTTTTACATTTCTTCCTCATTATTCTCTCCATACTAATGACAGGAATAGTGTGATGCCAAAGCAGATATTACATTGTTATGTTGGCATGACCTAGACTAAGAATATTTTTATTAAAGTTATCTCCCTTAGTTTCTATGGATGCTTCCTAAAAGAACATCTTAAGTGCGCTATTAAACATACTATGGATAGGAAGGAAATCAGTATTAGTATATTAGACTTAAAACAGTTTATTCACAAACCAGAAGTGTGCATAGTTAAGGAAAATATGGCTAAAATTATGAAACTTGGTGGTTGAATTAGGAGAAGCGTCTTGAGTTCAAGGTCAGTCTGGACAATTTAGTGAGCTACTTCTTTATAGTAATATTAGCTGGAAACAAAACAAAACAATTCCTCCAAAGCATTTACATGTTTGGAGGGAATGAGTGAAGATCCCTGGACACACACTCTTTTTAGTGCCTTGGATTTTGGTCCTTTTTAATATAGACCAAATTTGAGGTAACATGTTATTTCACTGTAATTTTTATCTTTATTGTAAAAATGAATATATTTCTTCTGTGGAGTCCTTTGTGGCTAATTTAGGCTTCTCCCAATGTTCTCTCTGTAACCTTTTCAGGCCTTGGACAAGCCTTTCAGTATAAAGATATTCTTTCTGTGAATTCTAACACCCTGGTTAATATATGCTTTAAGGGAGAATGCTGGGCTATAACCCTCTCCATCCTTTAAAGCTTATATGAATGGGGTTCTTCAATACTATGTTTGTTCTCTTGTAATTCTAAGAAGATTTTCTATTTTAATTCCTTAAAAATTACTTATTTATTCAGTTTACGTCCCATCATTAGCCTTCTTCCTCCCAGTACCCCCTCACTCAAGTCCTCCCCCTATTTCCCCCTTTGTTTCTCATTCCAAGCAGATTTTCATGTTCTCTGTTTAAAAAAAAAATGTTTTTTTCTAATCATCTTCATTGAGAAGGAAAATCTCAGATATATTGTACACATCTTTCTACCCTCATAAAATTCAACAATTTTATAAGTTATTTTTAATGCCTTTCAAAGGTTCCAATCATTAAATAATAATTTCCATGTTCCTTATAGTACAGGCATAGAGGTATCATAATAATGCACATGGAAAAATGCATGGATAGTATAATATATTGAGCTTTTTTGAGTATTTCACAATAGAAGAATTTTCTGTCGTTTTAGGTCTGGCATATTTCAACTTTAAAACAATTAAATTGCAAAAGAAATAAAGCATTCTATTATCCCACTTCTTAGAGAAGCAAGGGCTGTGTCTGAAATAATGAGGATGTACCTCAGTTGAAATATAAATTCAAAGTAAAAACACAAAAATAAGCGCCATAGCTGCAGGCCATGTTAGTAGCTGTTTCTGTGCATTTGCAATGAATGTTATATTGGCCTGTATGGGAAGGGACAGGCTCATTCCCCTCAGCAAATACAGGAAGAATGTTGTGTTTTACAATAAATACTGAAATTGCCATCTACATGGATGGAAGTCTGGTAACAAAGAAAGTAGCAAAGAGAGGGTGGATCAAGAAGAAGGTATACTATGTTAAAGAAGCACACACAATAAGAAAAAAAGAATGACAAAATAGTCTAAGAAAATGCAGCTCCATCTGATGAGAAGGACATACATTTCCTAGCAATATCAAGCTGGCTAATAATAAATAACATAGCAGATTATATAGGAAAAACGCTTATCTACACTTGTACATTTAACTATGTAAGCTTAGAGGCAGGTGGATTTCTGAGTTCGAGGCCAGCCTGGTCTACAGAGTGAGTTCCAGGACAGCCAGGAGTACACAGAGGAAACCCTGTCTCAAAAAAACAAAAAAACAAAAAAACAAAAAAACAAAAAAAAAAAACAAAAAAAAACAAAACAAAAACAAAAACAAAAAAACCAAAAAAAAATTTTAATTATGTAAGCTTACAGCATTATTAATTACAAAGATAAATGACCAAATTGATTAAATAACTGATTAGGGAAGCATTTTAAATAGTTTAGTGAGCCAAATAGAATATATGGCTAATACAGTAAATATTTAGGTTTAAAAGAATACATTCTAGGTCTTGTTTTAGACAGTATTTGCTTTTATTTTTTCATAACAAAGTAGCAAATGAGAAGCACCAAATGAGATTTGGAGTTGATCAGTAGAAAGCAGAAAGCCAATGATGAGTTTAAAGTGGTGAATGGTTTGGACAGATTTTCATTTTAGTGATAAAACCACTACTATGTATAGTGGTTGCAAGAAATGCTTGGTTGCTGTATTTAGGAATCGAGAATGATGAGAAGACTAACTAGCAATATAGGGGGTTGCTAGATTTCTTTTGAATGTTTATATTATCTTTTTTATTGGCATACACTCATGACACACCACAGTGTCATGAGAACATGTTCATATATAATATAAGATCATACTTATTGTTCTGACCAAACTCCTCCCACACACTCCATCTCTTTCCTGGTCGATTCCATTTTTTCTTTTCCTAGACAGTTCCACTTTTACATTCACTTTATTTGATACATAAATGATATTGTGACTGTGTATAGAATTTAGTATTTGTAAACCAGAAATATCATGTAATATTTGTCTGAGTCTGATTTTGTTTGTTCAACATAATCATTATATATTGTATACATGTTTTTGTGAACAATATCACATTTTATACATGGCTGAATAAAATTACATTGTATATCAATGCCGTTTTGTCTTCGTGTATTTCTGAGGTTTTAGATGTCTATATACACAGGCTCACCCCATAACTTAGTCATTGTGAATTTTACTGCATTGTAGAAAATATGATCTTAGTTTTTATGTCTTGACAGGGATGTTTTATATTCTGTTACAATCCTAATCTTAACTATTAACACCTAATTTACTCATCCACAAGTAGAATCAACCACAGGTAAGTCTCTATAATAAATATCAGGGCAGGGCTATAATAAGAGAACATGTGTGAAAAATCCTCTATGACTTTGCCTGTTTTTTTAAGTAAAAATGAACATAATTCTAACACATTAAATGCACATAAGGGATCAATGATGGCTTTTTTAATAATAAAAAGAAAAGTATTGTGGTCTGTTTCAAAGAGAATTTTTCTCTTTAAATTTTTTTGTATTATATATTTTCTTTATTTACATTTAAATGTTATCCCTTTTGCTTGTTTCCCCTCTAGAAGCACCCTATCCCATCCCCCAAACCCCTGCTCAATAACCCACCCATTCCTGCTTCCCTGTCTTTGCATTCCCCTACACTGTGGTAATGAGCCATCACAAGACCAAGTGATTCTCCTCTCACTGATGTCCAACAAGGCCATCCTCTGCTACATATACAGCTGGAGCCATGGGTGTCTCCATGTGTACTCTTTCGTTGGTGGTTTAGTCCCTGGAAACTCTAGGGGTACTCATTGGTTCATATTATTGTTCATCCTATGGGGCTGCAAACCCCTTCAGCTCACTCCTTGGGTCCTTTCTCTAGCTCCTCCACTGGGGACCCTGTGCTCAGTCCAGTGGTTGCTTGAGAGAAACCCCCTCTGTATTTGTGAGGGACTGGCAGAGCCTCTGAGGAGGCAACTACATCAGGCCTCAGTAAGCAAGCATTTGTTGGCATCCCTAATAGTGTCTGGTTTTGATAACTATTATGGGATGGATCCCCAGATGATGATGGGGATCTGGATGGTCTTTCCTTTGGTCTCTTCTCCATACTTTGTATCTCCTCCCATGGGTATTTTGTTTCCTCTTCTAAGAAGGAGTGAAGTATGCACATTTTGGTCTTCCTTCTTCTTGAGCTTCATACCTATTCAATACAGTACTGGAATTCCTACCCAGAGCAATTAACAAAAGGAGGACAAAGAGATACAAATTGGAAAGGAGGAAGTCAAGATATCACTGTTTGCAAATAATATAATAGTATATTCAAGTGACTTCCAAACTTCTACCATAGAACTCCTAAATCTGATAAACAATTTCAGTAACATGGTTGGATATAAAATCAACTCAAACAAATCAGTAGCCTTCCTCTACTCAAAGGATAAATGGGCTGAGATAGAATTTACAAAAACGAAAAACCTTCACAATAGTCACAAACAATATAACATATCTTGGTGTGACTCTAAGCAGGTAACATTTCCTTCATGATGGGTGAGGGCTACACTTATTTGTAAGAGAATAAACATTGATAGTGTTGGGGATAGTGATGATTTAGTAAAGTTGTAGTTGTAGGTTCTCCTCCATGATATACAATGTCTCTAGCTCTAGGTAGTTGGAGCACTTTCTGGTATCAGCCATGATTTTCTTCTTGTTGAATAGGCCTTAAGCCCAATTAAAGAGCTATTGATTACAAGTCAAGATATGCATGCCAACATTGTACCATTAGGGGGTATCATGCTGGTGATTGTTGTAAATTGTAAGTGTCATGACTAGGTATTAATGTCAGTTGCTTTGGTAATTTGGAAGCTTATATTGCACCTTTTAGTAGCATGAAATGCAGATTTGTTTATCCAAGTCCCAAAAGGTACAACTGCAGTATAACTTGTGTGGAAAATGGGCAGAAATGCTGTACGAATTAAAGGAACAGATAGTTTTCTGTTAGATTATGCCTACTAGGAATGTAGGAAGTTACACTCATAAAATCTCTGGGTTTCTATTTCTGCAGTGAAACACCAGGGCCAACAAAGCAAGTTGTGGAGAAAAGGGTTGATTTGACTTACTGTTCAAAGTAAGAGTTCACCATCAAAAGAAGTAAGGGCAGCAACCTGAAGCCAGGCACTCATGCAGAGTCCATGTAGGGGTCCTGTTTCCTGGCTTGCTCTCCATGGCTTTCTCAGCCTATTCTTTATAGAATATAAAAGGCTGCCATTCTATTTATAGCACAGCCACCAACTGGCTATAATTAAGAAAATGCCTATATAGGCATTTCCTACAGCCTAATATTATGGAGACATTTTCACAGTTGAGACTCCCTCATTTTTAATGATTCCAGATTGTGTCAAGTTGACATAAGACTATGAGCATATTTGTTATTCATTTGATAGAATGCTTGAAAATATGTTCCAAGAAAGTATACGATTCTGACTTTCTAAGTAGAATCCCTATGTGGAGCCATCAAATTCAGCTTCCTTAGCTCTCTGACAACACAACTTTATAGAGATCAACTAGAGACAAACAGGATCAGGCATAACTGAGAAAATGTAGCTTATATGATAATAAGTAAAGATGAGCTGGAATATCCTCTCTGCTTCATTTACATGTGATCTCTCATCGGTGATCCACATACTGTATTTCAACAGTCCACCAATATTAAAAACGTACTTTTCCCATGAGATTGCAAGGTAAAGTGCTTTATAATAATTAAAGTATTTGCATCTCCTATTTTCCTGTGATGTAGACAGAAATCTTTTATTTTTCAATGAAGAAAACCAATATCCCTAAATTTTGAAAGATTGCTTAAGGTCATTTACCTGGCAGATGGTAAAGCTGCTATTTGAATCAAAGGTTTCAATCCTCCATTGAGAGCCTTATATATTAATTTCCTCTGTGGACAAACCTTACCAATTTTGTTATTAGACTTTGCAAAATATAAAATATAACACTCAGATTCAATAAATTATGTCAAAGTCTTAAATACATAAATTAATGTATATTAATAATTTATCAATTATGCTCCTTTTAAAAATACATCTTAAAAGTTAATATTGCCATGCATATTTTATACATTTGCCTTGAAGCTTATTCTTGTTGCATGAACATACTGGAGAGATATAAGTTTGTAGTAAGGAATGAATTTGTCCAGGAAGATGCATTTTAAGTATTAAACAATAGATTACATATCATTATTCATATAGATGATTCAAATCATCAAATGGTGAATATGATTTCGATTCCTTATATGACAAAGGTCTCCACTGTAATTGTGACTGTAGACATTTTTCTAATAATTGGTAGCTGTTATAAATATAATTAGTATCTTTTCTTCAAATTATATGAAATCCTGCAGAACAATAATGATCTTGTATTTCAAACAGTGAATGAGTTTGTATATTAACTTAAATTGTTTCATATATTCTACCTATTTAACCACAAAATGGGCAACTTGATTCTGTATTGAATGTGATATATTAATGTGGTTGACCTTGGGGCTTAAGTCTCTTGTGTAAAATAAACAACTCAGGTAGTTACAAAAAAAAAGTTTACTTAAAACATCCCAAAGCAACTGGCATGTAAAGCTTTAAAATGTTAGAAGAGTTCTGGGAATTGATGTTGGTATTTTTATAGAATGTTTAAAGCCAGGCATAAATATTTTAGTGAACTGAGCTGCTCAGTCATCTGAAGTTTATGACTTGGTTCAAAATCATTTATCTAGTCAAGAGGGAGTCCCAAACTATAGTTTAATATTTCTGTTCTACAACTAAAGCAAAGAAAGATTAGCAATTCTTAGTATGAGTAGCTGAAGTCATGTTGCAACTATTAAAGATGACTAACAAATTGCTACACACGTGGTTATTCTGGTGATAAAACAATAATTTACAATTTAGCACTACCAGAACTATATACTTTCAAATATTTTCTCTATGGTAAAATAGGGACCTTCAGTGATACCTCATGAAACAAAGAAAGAAGGTCACACATATTAACAGAGCTGTTTGCAGAGCCATAGATGAATTTGTGCTCTTAATAATAACAGATGCACTCTCCAGATTTCTAGCAAGGAGGAGTATGACTTTATTTATGCCCATAATTCCACAGTGCTACTCAGTTTTATCTGGGAATGATAGATTAAAATCATTGGAATGTGAACACTTTTTTAGTTTCCAATTTGTGCCTTATTTCAATTACTCTTTTATTTTGAAAATTTCAAGGTTAAGCAGCTACCTTTTTGGGATATAACAATATATAACTGAAGTTATGTTAAAAATTGAAGGTTTGACTCAGATTCTAGATAATAGTGAGTTATCAATGCAATCACTCTCCTACTGTAACAGTAATGAGTCCTGTCAAATGACTTATCCATATTTGTCCCAGAAAAGACTTATATATGTGTTGTTGAAGAGACTTTTCTAAGGAAAAGAACTTTGCATTTTTCATAGCAGCATACCCTGTACCAAAAGTTGTGTAAAAGAAATTACTTAAGAAAGAAATTTCAGTTAAAGAATACTTTTCATAAATGTACCCTAATTTATGTTTGCATCATGTTTTCTTAGTTACATGTCTGCTCTTGTACTAAATCACTATGACCATGCAACTAGTAAAGGAGATTATTGGCTTTCAGTTTTAGGGAATGAATCCACGATAATCATGGTAGAGAGTGTGGAAGCAGCTAGGGAGGCATAATGCTGTAGCAGAAGCTGAGAGTGTTCATACTAAGACAATAACAGCAAGGCTGTGTGGTGGTGGTGGTGGAGGTGGTGGTGGTGGTGACATTGGTAGTGGCAGGCATGAGACCAATTCAATGACTTCAAATTTTAAAGTCTTTTTTTTATTGGATATATTCTTTATTTACATTTCATTTCCCTTTTTCCTGGTTTCCCTGCCCCCCCAATGTCCCATATGTCTTTTTCCCTCCCCTCCCCCCCGCCGTTCCCCTATTCACCCCTTCTCATGAAGGCCAATTCCAGTAACACGTGCCCTCCAAGACCACACTTACTCAAATAGTTTCACTAATTGTCATCAAAACATTCACATATATGTGACAATAGGGTTATTCTTATTCAATTCACTACACATGTAGAAATACAGGATTTTTGTTTCAAAATTTTGTTTCAAAATTTTGTTTCAAAATACATGACAGCATATGATATTACACTATAGCTGCCTTCAAACATATCAGGAGAGGGCATCAGAGCCTGTAACAGATGGTTGTGAGCCACCATGTGGTTGCTGGGGATTGAACTCAGGATCTTTGGAAGAGCAGTCAGTGCTCTTAACCGCTGAGCCATCTCTCTAGCCCCACATTTTCTTACCCTATGAGTAGAATCTTAGCTGTATTACCCTTTCTGCCATTAGTTTAGAGTCTTAAAAATCCAATACTAATTTCACCTCTGCAATATTTTTCATCTAGATAGATATCTTCCATTTCTACTGGTGTTCTGTTTGCCTTATGTTGAATTTGTTTATTTTAACAAGAATAATAAGGACTTTTATCATCCTTTCTTCCAATGTCTATTAGTATGAAATCACCTTGAAATTATAAGGGTTTTCAGTTCTGCTGATTTAGACTAGACTATACTGCAACAAAGAAATATAAACCAAACATTAAACAAGTTGCTATTTGTTAAATACATAGGAAATGTAGAAGTAGTATATTTTGGTATCATGTTGTATTCCTATGGCTAAAGAGAACCAACTTCCTTCTGGATGGCTGTACTGTCTTTCAGGAGTAATTTTATGGTCTGAAATTACTACTAAAGCAATGTTCTGCATTGCTACACTCAATACAAAAAGAATAGAGAAAAGATGAATCTACACTGAGGAAAAATGTTTTGTATAAATTAGAATACAGTCTTTATACTCACATAATTGGATTGAACAGAGCAATGTAGTCACATCAAACTTGACAGAAGTCTTTAAAAAGTAAGCCCAAGATAAAGTTGTTGTGATGATATTTTTTTGTTTCTCTGTCAAAACAAATACATTGTAGATGATACCTTCAGCCATCACAATGGACATAGTTTAGGTGCTTTTGCTTGTCTAGTGTTCAGAAAATGATTTTCTTGGATTTTGGATTGGTTATATGATGACTAACTACATGCCTGTAGCCAAAGCTTGTTGCTTTCTCTGATGATTTTGTCTTCTCTTATGATATCATGCTGCTTCTTTCAGGAAGAAACAAGATTTTAACTTTATATAAACTTATCAATGATTTTATAAAAGTATTAGGTAATGTGAGAGGTCAAAAGATTAATTTAATCAGAACTTCTTAGTTTGAGTCAAGTGTCAAACAAAAACTCATTATAGACTATTTGCCTTTTTACTTCCATGTTAATGTTATATGAGGAAAACAATTAACATAGCTCGTTTCTCAACTGTCAATTAAGTAGCCAAATGATATACCATATTAGAGGAAAGTAAAAACAAGATAATTCCTAATTTAAAAATTGTTCATTTTGGTAATGGTAAGAAAGATGCCACTTGATAGGTGATAAACTGCACTAACTGATTAAGTTTTAAAAATCTAAGTGAGTACTAAGTGATAAGATACACAAATAAGATTCAAGAATGAAGATGGATTGACTGGAAAACCATCACTGAATAGATGATGGTATCTGCAATAGCCAGAGCAATGGCATTCCTGTTTGACAACTCTTGACAGAAAACAGGGCAGGGAAAACTTTCACTTTTAGACAAAGTCACAAATGCATTGTATCTTGTTGAATATTTTCTGGTTTCTTGTTGCTCCCTTGTCTTTTTTTTTTTAATGTAACTGTCAACTTGTCACAGTCTAGAGCAGTGGTTTTCAACTTTCCTCATGTTCTTTCCCTTTAATACTGTTCCTTATTAATATGGTAAGCCCCCAAACATTAAATTAAATTCAGTGCTACTTTAGAACTTGAGTTTTTCTATTGCTACAACTTGGGATGTATATATGTTTTCAAATGGTTTTAGGTGAAGCTTGTGAAAGGGGCATTTGAGCCTAAAAGTGTCATGACCCACAGGATGAGAACAAACCACTGGTCCAAAGCTGCCTGAAGGAAGTTTCAATTGAGAGTTTTCTCCTGTTAAATTGCTCTGTGGGTGTATCTTTGCTGAATTGTCTAGCTTGTTAATTGATGGGGGCCCCCATGTTTCACTTACCTGAACTGTATAATAAAGCTAGTGAGTGTGAGCCAGTGAGCAAGCCAGTGAGCAGTATTCCTCTGTGTTTTTTGTTACAAGTTCCTGCTCCAGTTTCTCTTAATGATCAACTCTGTCTTGCATGTGTAAGCTAAGTAAATCTTTCTCCACAGAGGTGCTTTTGAACAGACTGTTCTTTCATAGCTAGTGAAAGACACAGAACATGCTAAACCCATTTGTTTTGAATTTTCAGAAGACCTTAGTCCAAGAGCTTTCACCTCACACCAATCAGAATGGCTAAGATTAAAAACTCAGGAGACAGCAGATGTTGGTGAGGATGTGGAGAAAGAGGAACACTCCTACACTGCTG
>BDUI01000069.1:584763-610133 GCA_002335545.1 Apodemus speciosus
GCAATCTTGCCAAAAGCAACATACAGATTCAACGCAATCCCCATCAAAATCCCAACTCAGTTCTTCACAGAGATAGAAAGAGCAATTCTTAAATTCATCTGGAATAACCAATGACCTACTTCTAGCAACCAGGTTCTGCCTTTATTTTTCCAATAATGCTGTCATAATTTTAATTTATGAAGAAATTATAGCACTGATGAGTCAAAACATTGTTACCCAATCACTTCTTCAGACCTCTGCTTCTGAACACTGCTGCATTTGTAAGTGAGCTTGATGCAAAGAAGCTTTGAGAAACACTTTGTCTTCATGTCTTAACATTAGCTAAAAGCATGCTTTTTCATTGTTTTACATGTGTTTTTATTTAAAAATTTATCGTAAAGAATGAAATATTATTATTTATTATTTTTTATGAAGTTTATCAAACAAAAATATAAAGGTAGAATCCAAATTTGTTTCAACCAGCCATAGTCATACATTTCTGTACTCTGACAACTTAGGAGCTTAAGATAGGAAGAGTGAAAGCTGTAAGTTTCAGGCCACCTTGGCTAACAGATATAAGAATACTGGAATTTTAGAGCATGGTGAGACAGTATAGAAAAAGAAATTGGAAGTGAAGAGAAACATAAATAATTATAATAATGGCCTTACTGATATTGGCTATCAAAAACAAAAGAGAAATCAAGAGGCATTTTGCCATCATGCATTTATATGCATTTAACTCTATGTATTTGAGAATTTTTGGGTTATAGAAGGGAAGTAATTTATCCTGTCAATTTCACTAATTTTTTTACTGTCACTGAAAACTAAATTTTGTAGAAGACTAAACAAATCATACTGCTTAGAAAGGATAGTTTGAGATACCGGGTTGAGGAAATTAATAGAGAATACTTAGTTTACAAATATAGTGGTGTTTGCTTATAAAGAAAAAAATTGCATCCTTTGCAGGAAAATAGATGCAACAGAATATTGACAAATTAAGTGAAAAAGATCAAATGAAAAAAGACAGATTCTGCAGGATTTGTATTATATGTAGGTCCTAAATTTTACTCAGGAGCATAAAATCATGTAAGTATAAATGTCACAAAAGTGGAAGAGAGATTAATGTATAGAGGGAAGAATGGGAGACATGTATGAGAAAAAAAGCATAGTGCAGTATAGGAGAAATGTGTTGAAGGAACATTGTATAATTAAATGAAGATAGACTTCTATGCATATCTCAGTATAATAAAATAAAAATGCCAAATATTTCTGTCAAAAATTTTCATATAATAGTTTTGAAATCTAGTATTTTATTTGGTAATAGTAAGTACTTTTTCTTTTTTTTTTGTTTTTTTGTTTATTAGATATTTGCCTTACTTACATTTCAAATGGTATCCCTTTTCCTTGTTACCTCCCCAAAAACCCCCTATCCTATCCCCCCTTCCCCTACCTACCACCCCCAACCACTATCCTGTCCTGGCATTCCCCTCCACTGGGGCATTGATCCTTCACAGGACCAATAGTCTTTCCTCTCATTGATGTCTGAAAAGACCATCCTGTTATGTAGCTGTAGACATCAAATGTTTGAACATTTCCTGGCTTCCTATCTGAAAACACCTTATCCCATTACTCCCTTCCCCTGCACACCAACCAACCTACTCTTCCTTTCCTGTCCTGGCATTCCCCTATGCCTGTACATTCAGCCTTCTCAGGACCCAGGGCCTCTCCTCCCTTTAATGTCCAACAAGGCCACCCTCTACTATATATGTAGCTGGAGCCATGGGTCTCTCCATGTGAACTCTTTGGTTGGTGGTTTAGTCCCTGGGAGCTCTGGGGTTACTGGTTCGTTCATATTGTTGTTTTTCCTATGGGGCTGCAAACCCATTCAGCTCCTTTGGTCTTTTGTCTAGCTCCTCCATTGGCAACCTTGTGATCAGTCCAATGGTTGGCTGAGAGCATCCACCTCTCTATTTGTCAGGTACTGGTAGAGCCTCTCAGGAGACAGCAATATCAGGCTCCTGCCAGCAAGTGATTGTTGGCATCCACAATAGTGTCTGCATTTGTTGACTGTACATGGGATGGAGCTCCAGGTGGGGCAGTCTCTGCTCTATACATTATCTCTATATTTCCTCCCATGTGTATTTTATTCCCCCTTCTAAGAAAGACCAAAATATACATACCTTGGTCTTCCTTCTTCTAGAGCTTCATTTGGTCTGTGAACTGTATCTTGGGTATTCCAAGCTTCTGGGCTAATATCTACTTATCAGTGAGTTCAAACCATGTGTATTCTTTTGTGATTTTGTTATGTCACCCAAGATGATATTTTCTAGTTCCATCCATTTGCCCAAAAATTTCATGAATTCATTGTTTTAAATAGCTGAGTTTTATTCTATTGTGTAAATGTACTATATTTTCTGTATCCATTCCTCTGTTGAAGGATATCTGGTTACTTTCCAGGTTCTGGTTATAATAAATAAGGCTGCTATGAACATAGTGGAGCATGGGTATTATTACATGTTGGAGAATCTTCTGGGTATATGCCCAGGAGTGGTATAGGTGGGTCCTCTGGTAGTACCATGTCTGATTTTGTGATGAACCTCCAAACTTATTTCCAAAGTGGTTATACCAGCTTGCATTCCCACCAGCAATAGAAGAGTGTTCCTCTTTCTCCACATCCTCACTAGTACCTACTGTCACCTGAGATTTTTATCTTAGCCATTTAGACTGGTGTGAGGTGGAATCTCAGAGCTGTTTCAATTTGCATTTCCCTGTTGTCTAATGAATTAGGACATTTCTTTTAGGTAATCTCAGCCATTCGGTATTTCTCAGTTGAGAATTTATTTTTAGCTCTGTTCCTCATTTTTAATAGTGTTATTTGGTTCTCTTGAGTTCTTTGTATATCTTAGATATTGACCTTCTATCAGATTTAGGGTTGGCAAAGATCTTACTCCAGTTTGTTGGTTGCAATTTTCTCCTATTGACAGTGTTCTTTCCCTTACAAAAATTTGTAATTTTATGAGGTCCCATTTGTCAATTATTGATCTTAGAGCATAAGCTATAGGTGTTCTGTTTAGGAAATTTTCCCCTGTGCTCATGTGTTCATGGCTCTTCCCTACTTTCTTTTCTACTAATTTCAGTGTATGTGGTTTTATGTGGAGGTCCCTGATTCGCTTGGACTTAAGCTTTATTAAAAAAAAAAAAAAAAGAATGGATCAATTTGCATTCTTCTGCATGCTAACTACTAGTTGAATCAGCACCATTTGTTGAAAAGGCTATCCTTTTTCCACTGGATGGTTTAGCTCCTTTGTCAAAGATCTAGTGATTGTAGGTGTGTGGATTCATTTCTGGATTATCAATTCTATTTCATTGATATACCTGCCTGTCACTATAAAAATACCATGCAGGTTTTATCACTATTGCTCTATAGTACAGTTTGAGGTCCAGGAGAGTGGTTCCTGCAGTAGTTCTTTTATTGTTGAAAATAGTTTTTGCTATTCTGGGTTTTTTTGTTATTCCAGATGAATTTAAGAATTGCTCTTTCTATTTCTATGAAGAATGTATTTGGCTTTGGGCAAGATGGCCATTTTTACTATGTTAATCCTGCCAATCCACAAGCATGGGAAATATTTCCATCTTCTGAGGTCTTCTTCGATTTCTCTCTTCAGAGACTTCTTGTGACACATATCTTTCACTTGTTTGGTTAGAGTCCCGCCAAGATACTTTATTTCTTTTGTGACTATTATGAATGGTATCATTTTCCTAAAATAGTAGCTTTCAAGATTCAAATCATCCATTTTATCAGATGTAGAAATTGTTAGAAAACCACACTTTGATTTTTTAATGACAAATATATGAGGAGGAAATCTGTGTGTATATCCTAAAAGATATATGATTCAGCCATATATTGAATTATATAATACCCTAAAATTATTTTCTATAAGTGAAGCATAAATCAATGTTTATACTTTCTACAAGGACTCTGTTCCTCCTCATTGCAAGAAGTGTGATCATATAACATATTTTTTTATTTATTTTTATTGCTTATTTTTTCTTTACTTTTCAAATGTTAGCCCCCTTCCTGGTTTACCCTCCTCAAAATTCCTATCCAATACCCTCTCTCCTCTGCTTCTATAAGGGAGCTCCCCCACCCACCAACCCACTCCCATCACCCTAGCATTCCCCTACATTAGGGCATTAAGTCTTCATAGGACGAAGGTCCTCCCCTACCACTGATGCCAGATAAGGTCATTCTCTACTACATATGCAGCTGGGGCCATGAGTCCCTCCATGTGTACTCTTTAGTCAGTGGCTTAGTCCCCGGAATCTCTGGGAGGGGGGTCTGATTGGTTGATAATATTGTTGTTCCTATGGCTTTGCAAACTCCTTCAGCAACATTAGTCTTTCCACTAACTCCTCCATTGGTGTCCCAGTGCTTAGTCTGATGATTGGCTGCAAACATCCAAGTATCTGCACCTGTATTCGTCAGGCTCTGGAAGGGGCCAGGGCGCAGTCATACCAAGCTCCTGTCAACAAGCACTTCTTGGCATCAGCAATAAGGTCTGGGTTTTGTATCTGCAGAGAAGAAGGATCCTAGGTTGGGCAGTCTCTGGGTGGCCTTTCCTTTAATATCTGCTCTGCTCTTCGTCCCTGCATTTCCTTTAGACAGGGACAATTCTGTGTTAATATTTTTGAGATGGATGTGTGGCCCAATCCCCCAACCTGGAGCAGTGCCTAACCTCTGGATATGGTCTCTACAGGTTTTTTCTTCCCCTTGTTGGGTATTTCAGTTAATGTCATCCTGTTGGGTCCTGCGAAACTCTTGCTTTCTTGGCATCTGGTACTTTCTAGTGACTACTCCCAGTTCACCATCCCCCACTGCTACCTACCTAACCCTCTGTACTTCTCCTCTGTCTCCACCCACACCTGGTCCTGTCCCTCTTTTTCCTTTCTACTCCCTGCTTTCTCCCCATCCTCTCACTCCTTCTAACTCCTGTGATTATTTTGTTCTCCCTTCTAAGTAGTACTGAAGCATCTACACTTTGGTCCTCCTTCTTCTTGAGCTTCATAATGGTCTATGAGTTGTATTGTAGATATTATGAGCTTTTTTCCTAATACCAACTTTTCAGTGAACACATATAATTTGTGTTCTTTTGTGACTTGATTACTTCACTCAGGACAATATTTTCTAATTACATCCATTTGCCTGCAAAGTTCATGAAGTCATTGTTTTTAACACCTGTGTTGTGTGGGCCAATAATCGTCAGTTGAGTTGTGTTCTAGACCAAACTTGAAAAGATGGCTTGTTCTAACTTCCCATACTATGAAGTAATTTCTAAACAGGAGATAGAATTTCCCAGCAAACATAAGGAGGGTCTTTGGCATCATGTCATTAACCAGAAAAATAATTACCTGTGAAATAAGTATTTGCCAAAGCAGAATAGCCAGTATTGTACTGGAGAGCATTTGTTTTATGGTGTACTCAAATTTTTCTTCTAGACAAGTTTGGCTGTTAAACATTTACATTTTTAAAGAGATTCTCTAAAATCCAAAAGGTAGATTTTAAAGTACGTGATCATATTCTGATATGGTATCAGCAGTACATGAAGTAGAAACCACAAGAAATGGTAGGCTGAGAGAAAACAGTAATTTGCCAACATTGTTGACTATAAGTGCAACAATATCTAAATTCCTTGATAATTTCCTTTCAAGTTATAGAAGAAACTTCAAAAATATTCAGATATTTAACATTATCTTATAGAGAGAAAGCTGTATCTTGTCTGCCTTTGCTCACAGCTGCAGTCATTTTAAAATTTATTTTTTCTCTTTTTCTTTGATATATTCTTTATTTACATTTCAAATGATTTCCCCTTTCCTGAATCCCCCCTCCCCAAAAGTCCCATAAGCCCTCTTCTCTCCCCCTGTCCCCCAATGAACTCCTTCCTGCTTCCCTGTGCTGGGATTACCCTACACTGCTGCACTGAACCTTTCCAGGACCAGAGGCCTCTCCTTCCTTCTTCTTGGGTATCATTTGATATGTGAATTGTTTCTTGGGTATTCCGAGCTTCTGGGCTAATATCCACTTATCAGTGAGAGCATACCATATGTGTTCTTTTGTGATTGGGTCACCTCACTCAGGATAACATTTCCCAGTTCTACCCACTTGCCTAAGAATTTAATGAATTTAAGAGTATATATTATAATGAAGTGCTATGTTCTTTGCTAGATAATAGATTGGTCTTTAGGACATTTTAGTGGGGATGCTTTTGTTTTTGGGCCATGAAAGGGTAAAGTTTTGGCTTGTTAAAGTTTTGTTTATTTTTTAAATCTTTTAGACTTTTATAAGACTTATGCATAAATTCAAAGTATTTTCCCTTTTGCTTTATTCCTACTTTATTGGCAAGAAAACTGACAATCAAGAGGCTTCAAAGACACAGAAAACATAAAAGAGTAAACTAAAAAGTCTAAAAAGCTTTATGTGAAATAAAATTGTCTACAATTTAAAACCACTACATATTACCAATAATATTCAAAATGCTTAAAGAGTAAATACAGGCAGGAAAATTTAGTCTTTCAAAGGATTAAAGAATGATGATTTTTGTTCTATCTTCATTTAAAGTGTCTTTGTGTTAACATCTTAATGTATCTTAAAAATGGTTATGCAGAGCGGGAAATTAACCTTGACAGTATTGTTAGCTGAAGTGCAGAATTTATTGATACTTCATTAGTATTTTTCACCAGTACTTCTTCTTTTCTGTATTGGAGCCAACGATGCACATTTTGTGCTCCCTTTAATCTCTGAGTTCTTTGGGTCATTCCTACTTCTTTACAACCAAAATACCTTTGAAACATATTATTCGCTTATTTTATAGAATGTTTTTTATTAGGGGTGCTTTTTACTGTTTAGATTAATGTTATGCATTGTGAAAAAGAATATAGAAAGGTAAGATCCTTTTCTTTGGAGAAAGGGTGTATTTTTTATTGAATATATATTTTATTTACATTTCAAATGTTATTCCGTTTCCCAGTTTCACTCCCTCCCAGGAAGCCACAACCCATCCTCCTTCCCCATGTTTCTGTGAGGATGTTCCTCTACTCAACCCACTCCCACCTACCCTTGCTCAGTTTCCCTACTGCCAGAGTCTTACAAATACGGAGTCAGATGAAAGATTGTATTTTACATAGTAACGTAAGCTTTTAATTCCTTTCTTTCGGCCAATGTAACTCATTGTTTGAGAGTCAATATTATTTTTCTTTTTTGGAAAAACATGGAAAAGATGTGGAGAATAGACATGAAATGAAATAAACTGTCGGCAGAAAAATGAAATAAAGAAGAGAAGCAAAAGGCATGCCATGCCAAAAGTCTATTTTTTGTTTGTTTGTTTGTTTTTAAAGATATATTCTTTATTTACATTTCATTTCCCTTTTCCTGGTTCCCTGTACTCCAAATGTCCCACATGTCCTTTTCCCTCTCCCTGCTCCCCTATCCACCCCTTCCCATTTCCCTGTTCTGGTATTCCCCTACACTGATGCATTGGGCCTTTCCAGAACCAGGGTCCATTCTTTCTTTCTTGTCGGGACATCAATTGGTATGCGGATTGTGTCTTTGGTGTTCCAAGATTCTAATATCCACTTATCAGTGAGTGCATACTATGGGTATTCTTTTGAGACTGGGTTACTTCACTTAGTATGATGCTCTCCAGCTCCATCCATTTCTCTAAGAATTTCATGAATTCATTGTTTCTAATGGCTGAATAGTACTCCATTGTGTATATATACCACATTTTTGTATCCATTCTTCCATTGAGGGACACCTAGGTTCTTTTCAGTTTCTCACTATTATAAATAAGGCTGCTATGAACATAGTGGAGCATTTATCCTTATTGCATGCTGGGGAATCTTCTGGGTATATGGCCAGGAGTGTTATGGGCTCAAGGTGATGAGGCCAAATCAGAAGAGCTGATTTGCAACCAAACCAGATCTTTCCTTAAAAAAAAATAACCTGGGCTTCTCAGCTATTTTGTCTTTGTGGTAGAAAGCTGACTGATACCCATGGCTTCCCTGAGAGCTACATTTGTGAGCACATGCATGCCATCCAACTATTTCACACAGTTTATATGCTTGTGCTCAATAATAGGATTATGTTTTAGTGAAAATATTTTTAATATGAAGTTATTAAGGACTGTGGATAAAATAAGCATGTAGGTTTTCACTAAGTAAACTTGATTCAGAATTAACTCCACAACACCTTTGGGCATATTACATAAATATTTTTAATCTACTGAGTATACCCCAAAGTTCCTAAAAATCAATGCTATGAACATATAGAAAATATTTAGAATGATTAATTGTCAACTGTTATTTGGAGTAAAATTGAGAAAGGTCGGGTTACTATGGCTGTTTCAGGAAGCCTTTCAAGAAATATATATGAATATTTCTTCAAGAATCATGGGAGGCAGAGGCAAGCAAAAACTCTGTGAGTTTAAGTCTAGCCTGGTCAAAAGAGGGAAATCCAGGACAGCCAGGGCTACTCAGACAAACACCACCTCAAAAAATGTAAATAAACAGACAAAAATCAAAAACAAATCTATCACAAATACCATAGGTGCCATCCTGGGTGGTTGCTTTTTGAAAGCATTTTTCTTCAGCTGGCCATACATTACCCATCTGAAATATCAATCCTCTGGGGCCAGTAGTAACTGTACAAGAAATTTACCCTAATTTGAGGAACTGTACAAAAAAGAAAGCTATGTGAACATATAGGTTCAATGGAATTATAAATAGTATGCCTGAGGAAATGTTTTATTTCCTCTATTTGATGATTACCTCATGTGTTTTTCTCCCCGATGTGCATGCATTTTGATGATAAAGTAAGATTTTGCAAAACGTCATTGATACCCTGGGGTAGCTTAGGCAGCCTGCACTCCTACTTACTAAGTTACTATTTCCCTTCTAGAAAGGTGATTCAAATGAAACCTGAAGTCCAAGTCTCTGATTTCAGTTTCCCTTCAAGATTTTATAAACTTTGTGTCTCGTTAATGATTAACAAGTAGATAACATTTCAGAAGAGGCTAAGTAAGCTTCCTTTCTGTATTCTGATCTAGCCTTCTTTTATATTTTTTCAAGTACATATGTTTTTGTATCATCAATTCCTGTAAATGTATCTCCCTGTGGAATAATAGTTGTATTGTGTAACTGTAATCATATAAGAGATTTTTATGTTTTAAATTTATCATCTATCTATCTATCTATCTATCTATCTATCTATCTATCTATCATCTATCTATCTATCTATCTATCTATCTATCTGTATATCTATCATCTATGTATCATTTATTTATTTTTGTAATACTGGAGAAGGCTGTGGAAAAGGGATTGGTCTCATGCCAACCTTATTAGTCCAAGGGCGATCACTCCCCCAGAGCACCTGGTATGACAGGTGTCTAAAACTCTCTTTAGAGTCTATAAGGAGATTATATTATCCAGCAGCTGTGAAATCTGATATAAACCATTGTGAAGTGAAAATCCAGAATCTTCACAGGCAACCTTCATCTTTCCCTTGGTGGCTGGCATGAGTGCATGGTGCATCCCACCAGGCCAGAAGGGAAGGGTTGAGAGAATCAACCATGTCAAAATTGGTACTTGCAGTACAGTGTGCTATCATCACTTTAATTATTATAATGTGAAAGCATTGAATGAGAAATCCCAAAAAGCAACTGAAAAGTCATTTTTGTAGAATAAAAGAAATGAATGGAGGTTCAGATTTATTGAATGATACATGGATTGGCTCGTTAAATAGTATTACTATTTTTCAAGTGGAGAACTAAGGCTCAGAAACCTTATACAATTTTTCTTCATCATAGCATTATTCAAATAACTAATTTAATATCAGATGAAGAGTACCAGGAATATTAAATTATATAATGACATACTTAAGAGCGATGGCTAATAGAAATATAAAATACATATTATCTGAAAAAATTTAGGCATATTTTAGTCAGCTTAATCAATTACCAGACTTTTCCGGTTTTATTGGGATATGTGAGTTAACTGTTAGAGTAAAAACACATTTACAACTGGCTAAAATGTAGCACAGCAAATAAGTTTGAAATTCAGATCTATTTATTATTTTTTAAGAATATTTTAAACTCCTTGAAATCTCAGACTAAGAGATTTGCATGTTCACTGACATAATTTATAGGACTGTTGATCATTTTGTCTCACCAGCTACCCCACCCTACTCCCAACCAAGGCCAGCTCTTTTATACTGACCAGGCAGAAGAGCCAGATCTCCTGAGTGTTTCAGCTGAGGTATATGGCCAGTTCTTCCTGTCTCAAGACCTTGGGGCCAGAGTTTGCAAGGGTAAGGAAAGGTAAAGGGGTGTCTCTTTATCTCCTAGGTCACCACTGCACAGCAGACAAATGGTAGGGACACATAAGGGCTGACTGATGTGGGCTACAGCTATCAGGGTCAGCTCTACTGTGCTGCCTAGGTGAGGTGCAGAGTGTTCTGAATGCTGCAGCTGGTGAGGGGCCCCTGACACATATATAGCAGAGGATAGCTTTGTATGGACTCAGTGGGAGAAGATGTTACTAATCCTGTAGAGACTTGATTCCTCAGGAAAGGAGATGCTTGGGGTGGGGGTTGAGGGTTGATGGGTGGATGGGGTTGTACTCTCTCAGAGTCACAGAGGATAGAGCATGGGGTGGATCTCTCTGGGAGCAGGAACTGGGAAAGGGGACAATATTTGAAACCAAACTAAAAAAAAAATGAAGAAAGAAAAGAAAACAATACAGCTTTAGCTGAGCCTGGGCTGTTACATAAGACAACTTTTGGGACATGTGTGTGTGTGTGTGTGTGTGTGTGTGTGTGTGTGTGTGTGTGTGTGTCTGTCTGTCTGTCTGTCTGTCTGTCCATGATGATTTTGAATTTGAGAAACACAAAGGTAATAGCCAACAATATTTTCTTAGGAAAACCAAATTCCATTTGAAATTTAGAAAGCAGAAATGTGAAACATTAGAAGAAATATCCCATCTTCACAGCAACTCTTATACCTAAAGCTCAGGGTGTTTGCTGTGAGATTGTGTTTCCTATTAATAGCAGGATCTGCACCCATAAAATCTCATCAACATGACTGACTAGGAGCTGAACAAAGACAACAACAATAGTTATATTTGAATGGATGAGGGAAAGAACGCAGGGCCTCAACCCTTCGCGAAAATCTACAGGCAACTAAAGAATGCTTAGACTTGAAGAAACAGTCTATTCCAGGGAAGAACAGACCAATTTGTTGTCCAATACCAAATAGTGATCCTTGAAAACACATATATCAGCAACAAAATATAAAATGACCAAATTACTTAATACATTTAGGATTATGTTTGTAGATGCATATCCTTATGTACCTGTAAATGCAATTAAGAGAAAAAAGAGGGTATGAATTAGAGAGAAAGCAATGAGGGTTATATGGAAGATTTTGGATGGAAGAAATGAGAAGATCAGGTAATAATGTAACTCTATTGTAATCTCAAAATAGAAAAGTCAATAATAAATCAATAATAATAATAATAATAATAATAATAATAATAATAGGGGTAATAATAATAATAATATACATCTGTTGGAGAACAGTAGTTGTAAGTAAGAGCCTCTCTTTTCCCCCTTTTGTCTTCTTCAAAGCTTCTTCAAAGCTTTTAATACAATTATAATTGAAGTTGCTACTCAAAATTTTTGGACTCGTTTTTCTTATGAATTGGCTAAAACTATCCTCTTTGTTTGGAGTTACTTTATGGGCTGTGGCAAAAATATTGGCTATCCTTTAAAAATGAGCACTTTATGTAGGAAGAATCTTCTATCAATCGTAGTGTACAGTGAACACTCAGCTCTGTTCAAATATTCATGTAATTATTTACATCAGATGCATCATAGTTATATGATCCAGGAACATAAATCACCCATAATCGAGCTGTACCTGTTAGACTGGAAGAATGGATATGCCCATTTTAACTCACACAGAATGCTTACCAGTATATGTATCAGCTTGAAAGCTTCTGTACTAATGCATATGAATTCTTCCTTTGGAAAGTATAGTACATAGCACTGTTTCAGTGATAAAGAACCTAAATTTAGATTGCTGAGGGACCCAGAGTTAAATCAAATACTACTGTCTTAAAAACCAAAAACGCAAACCAACCAACCAACCAATAACCAACCAACCAACCAACCAACAATCCCAGCCCCCCCCCCCAAAAAAAAAAAAAACATATGGGACATTGGGGGGGCGGGGAAACCAGGAAAAAGGGAAATGAAATGTCCCCAAAGAATATATCAAAAAAAAAAAAAAAACAGAATGACTCCTGTATTCTTAGTTCAGAAACTCTTAGTTTCTGCCATCTGCAGACAGGAACAAGTACAGAGATCCACAGCCTCTGCAGAGACTAATAGATCTTGGAACATCTACCTCTTAATAAGATGTCTCTATTAATTCCCCCTCTCCAAGTCAGGGCTCAGGGAACACCACAGTACAGGAAATAGAGGGTGTAAGAGACAGAGAAGATGGAGTACACCAAAAAAAAAAACAACCAAAAAACAAAAAAATAAGGTCCACTAAACATAATTGAATCCTATATGAACTCACAGAGCATGAGACAACATTCACTGGGACTACAGTGATCTGTTCTATGTCTTCTGTATATATGTATATATATATGTATGTATGTATGTATGTATGTTTGTATGTATATAATATGTTTGTATGTATATAATATATATATATATTATATTTATATAATGACTTCCAATTCAATAGTTTTTATGGGATTCTTGAATGTGTGAACAAGTGGGACACTGTATCTTTTTCCTTCTCTTGGTCTCCTTTTCTTCTGTTTCTTTTGTCCAACTCCAGTGGGTTAGGTTGTGTTTTATCTTATTTATTGTATATATTGTATATATAAATGTTGATAGTAAAAGACTTCTAGTATTATATTATTATACTGTATTATATTATATTTATTATATATTTTGTTATTAACACTTAGAATCCTGTGTGCATTCTAATGAGAGGTAGATGCAAGAAGAAGAGTGGTTAGTCTTCTGGGAGAAGTGAAGAAAAAGAAAATAATCAGTATATATTGTGTGAGGAAAAATATTTTCAGTATGGAAAGATATAAAGAAAAAAAGTAAAGAAAAAGAGGTTGTCCATTTAGAGTGAAGAGAGGAAGGGGTTGAAGGGAGGGCTTAGAGGAAAGAGGTAAAAGGATAAAGATACAATTACATTTTAAGGAAAATTTACAAATTTATTATCAGGTTACAATTCATTTTCTAAGCTCACTTTCATTGCAACAAAAAAACAACAATTTATATTTCATCTCATTGCTTTATTTTCCAAAGTAAATTTGACAATAGTTGAAAGGTTATTGATAATATATTCCATGAAAATATTTTAAATCCAGAAAAATACTAAATATTTATTTCATTAAACATTGCTTTGCAGTTTACATTAACTATACAAAGGGAAATATTATGATTTTAACAGTGAATCTCCTGACAATATATATAATACTTAGCAATAGTTGACTTTCTGCTTCAGGCAAATATACTATGATTAATGGTATTATGCAAGGAGAAGGCACACTGTCTTTCTTAGGCAAGAAAGTCAGGATGGCCACAACATTACCTCTTCTATCCTGATTATATGATAGATTATGCTGTATAAAATTGCATCCAAGTTTATCCTCTACTTTCTAAAAAAAGTTGATAGTAACAGACTTTTCAAACTGTCAATATTTATTCCTCAATTTTGTTCATTTTTGGCTAAAACTATTACTAATCAAATAGCATGTCAAATTTCTAATGTTAGACTAGAAAATAACAAAATTATCTATATGTCTTTTGGTAAAAYTAATTAATGACAGGATCATAAAAGATGCAGAATCATATTCTATATTCGAATTAAAACCCCAGAAAAACATCAAAGACTGAAATATTCTTAAATTAAAAGAGTAAAAAAACTTTAGACTTATTGACATGAACGGAACAATAATTTGGTTAGCATTGATCAAGGTGAATAGTTTACAATGTAGCATAATGCATACTAAAATGCATTTTGTATTTGAATCAATGTCCTTTGTCCAATGGTAGTAAGACTATAATGACCAGATACACACAGCTCAGTTCCTGGAAATTTATTTGTTAATTTCTTATAGATAGTTTAAAAAATAAGAGGAAAGTTAGATATTATGTTGATGTATGATTATTTCAAGAAGTGAATGGAGAATGATGTTTTATGGAGGTCACTGTCAACAGGAGATAGTAAAGTAGATGATAAGGTTCCTCACAAGTGTTGTGCAGTGACTGCTGTACTGGCTAGTATCCAAGATTTAGATGTGAGTCTATATTAGATTTTAAGTAGCATAAGACAATAATTCAATTTTGAAAGCTCAACATGTCAATTCTATAATTTGTACTGTTTGAGTCACTTGAGTCAAAAGCTATATAAAAGCACTGAATTCTACAAAAATTCTCTCCCTTCCCCTATTCCTGCCTAAAGTGAGATACAATATGCCCCTTTCTGAAGCTCTTTGATTTTTTTCCAAGCCGAATAAGGTGCTTGAAGAACTAGTGCTTCTGAAGTCAATCTCAATCCAGTTTTAGTCTTCTAAAATTTCTGCTTTGCAATTTCCTAATCATGAATTATAAAAAGTTCTCATCTGTGCTTTCTTTCAATTTATGTTTTATATGATAATAGAAAAAACTTACTTTTCTCTCTGACTCTCTACTCTGATGTGATATGCACTGCAAACACTAATTAATTTGTTGCAAAAATATGTAAGCAACTCAAATTCATCAGAAATCAATTACCACGCTCAATTCTGAAGTCTGCAGTAGCACAGATTGTTTCTTGATCTTGGGTCTCATGATACATCATTGGAACTTACTTTATAGACCAGACTCGCCTTGAAATAAGAGAGATTAATTTGCTTCTGCCTTGCCAGTGCTCAGACTGAAGGCATTAGACACCCAATATTATAATCATAAAGATTTATTTGACTTCGTAAATACTGAAAATCTGTATGAAAAGACACCTCAACTTCTGTATTACAACATTGCTAACTACTGAGAATATTTTCCCTCATCATATTTATAAAGATAAAGCAACCAGATACCATTATTTCATAGTGAAGACAAAGAAACTCTGTTTTTCAGGCTATGGTCTAATAGATGATATAAACAATCATAACTGTTTCTCTATATCATCAGTATTAACTGAAAGTAAATTGTTTCTAATGTTAGGTAAATTATGTGATTATATTAAGGAACTCATAATAAGAACAATTAAGACCTTAGAAGTATTTAACTTCATGATTATGTTTTCTATCTCAAATTTTGTTGTTAAGCTATGAAGCAATACAAATCCACTTTGTCTTATGAAATTTTGGTGACAGCTAAGTGTTTTGATTTTTGATGAGTAACATGAAATTCTCTTTGAAATGTAGCCCAAATGATTTTAGTGATATTGGTATTTGTTGAAACTTTGTATATTTGGTAAATTTATGTTCGTATTTTGAATTTTTACTACAGATTGGTTAATTGATTAATAGTTGATCTTCTTGGGTCATATATATATCCCTAATATTTCTCATAGTCAAATGAGGGTTTAGAGATTAAGTTTGCACAGATGGATTGATATTTAATTACTTCCCTCAAAAAGAAAATTAGCGTCCAAGTTAATCCACATAAGCACCTTTAAACATACATATTTTTTGTGCATATTGTGCATTATTGATCAGTTTGATTAAGTGGATGAAATAATTGAAGTTATAGAGCTGACAATTTTCAATTTTTATACAATTATTTGTGTTTATATGTCTGAGTTCATGAACATGTGTATATATGCACATATGTGTGAGGACAGAGTCCAGTGAGAAAATAGGATATGGTGAACTGGAGTCATACACCGGACTTAGTGCAATGTTTCCTTGACTTGCTGTATGGATGCTTGGATATGAATGAGGGACTAATGATTTAACATTACATGCCCTTTCCCTCAGCATCATTTCCTAGGCAAGATGTGAAGACATCACAAACAATCGTATGAGATACAAAGTGATTTTTTGCTATACATGTCTACAGTATAATGCTCAATCGGTATAATTAGCCTATCCTTCACATAGGACTTTTATAATTTCATTGGCAAGGGCATGCAGAAACATCTGATTTTGAAAGAGCGAGAGAATTATTGTTAACTAAAGTCCCTAAAGAGTAGCAGTCCCTGTTTCTATAAGAATGTTTCCTTTTCAGATTCGTAAAGAGTATCATGTAGGAAATTATTAGTTTCTAGTTATTAGTTATTAATAGAAACTATTAGTTTCTATCTTATCAGTGCACAAAGTAGTCCTTTAGATCATAGTAGGTATACTTGTTTTTTTTTTTTTAATTTTGGAGGTAGAATACATGACTATATCTATCATGTTGTACTTAACACTGAAATCCTTTATTGGGAATGTAGAAAATAAAGTTACATATGAAAAGGCAAAGACTGAGTCTGGGACATACTTTGGGTAGACAATTTCTTTTAGTAGGTATTGATTATTGTAGGAAACAGATAAACTTATCTGTTTATCATGTGTATGCACAACTTGTCTATCATGACACAGGCTTCCCATTATATATGCCTCACATGTGTATGTATGTTAATAGACATGAATTGTATAACCTAAATCTATTTCTCTATTCACCTTCCTGCTACCTTTATGAATGCAGTGAAGATTTTGTCCATATAAATGTCTTAAGGATTTTAGAATTGGCATAGTGAGCTGGTGCATGTGCTGCTGTAATCATGTAGTGAATAAACAGCTGGCAGTGTGGGGGATATCCTTACTTATTTCTGGCTGTAATTCTGTCCCGGGGCACTACTATAGCACTGGGTAATGGTTGCTGAATGTCCATTCATCCAATGGAATGCATAATATGTGAATCTGCCTGGGGACACAACCAGTGAAAATGACACAACCAGCTAAAATTGTTTGGAGTCATGTAATATGCATTGAGCTTGGCAAAGATAGTAAGTTGGTCATAAGCTCAGGCAGAGGATAATTGGCTTAGGACAAAAAAAAATTGATGAGACTAGGTCACAGTAAAGGATCTGGATAATATAACCTACTCAGTTAATGGTTTTATTTGATCTAAGCTAGCATGCAATATCATACAGTACTTCCTTTGTTTCCATACTATAGAAATTCCAGAAATATAACAAGGTGATACTATAATAAAAAAAAGTTAGAAAGGAAGAAAAGCAATGGGAAAGGAAGAAAAACACTTCAGGTGCCAAAAATTCATTTTCTGGGCATGCATTTTAATGTAAGCTACAGGGTGCATGATGACCCTCCCCCCCAGTGGCAGAGAGCTATGATGTCTCCTAGCTGACAAACTATGAGAACTTCTAGACACTCTAATTAAAGTCAAGAGCAAAATTTACAGGCAGACATTTATGAAATCTGCAAAGTCAAAAGTCTCTTATTTTTCTTTGTATGGGGCTTTCTTTTTTCAAATACAGTGATTAAGAAAAGAAAGTCTTAGTAGGAAAAAAAAAGTGTAATTGTCATGCATTCATGGCATATGATGGAGGGCTTTCTATGGTAGGTGATGAATGCTTAATAAATAGTTATTCCTAGTAGGTAGTGAGTGAAACAGTGTGAAATACTATATCTGTAAGGAAAGTGTCCAGAATACCCTTTATCACTTGTAAATAAAATTACATCCTCATTGGCAAGGAGTAGAAGGCACCCATTAGGAGTCACACTTTACTTTTAGAATTGGTTCTGAAATAGCACTATTAGTATTTTGATCCATTGGCTGATTGGGCAAGTATAATTAAATCTCCTTGAGGTGTGGGATCATTGACACATGGACCATATTTGATACTTGGTTTATATGTTGTCATGATGATTGAGGGATAACTGAAAAGTAGGGAGGAGATAATGAACATTTACATCTCAAGACAGGATTCTCACTTGGATCTGTTGCTGTATCAAATCTGGCTGTCTATGCTCATGATTTTTCTGAACAATACTGTGCCGTTAGTATATGTTATTATTACATGTATCAGACATTATTTCCCATTTGGACTGGGGGCAATCTACTCCTAGGGACTGATAAATTCTCCCTTTAGTGATGAAATACCACCTTTCTGTGACTTTACTTTGAGTTGTATGACATTTTGCATCCCTGTTTATCATTCTTCCTGATTTCAATAACATCCTAACCCTGTATTTATTTTGGCAAGTACAAGAGAGCTAATGGAATAAACTGGCTTTGCCAAAGTATTTTAATTTTCCTTTGTGGCTTAGGTTTGTCATTTTCAAAGTTATGTCAGGCCTGGGGAGATGACACGGGTAATAAAGTATGTGCTGCACAACTTAGATGATCTGAGCTTAGATATTCAGAACTCATATGCATCAGAAAATGGTAAAGAAATATCTATTCTCCTGTTGGCCCTGAGGCCAACTTTCTGGAATGTTGAGGGCCAGTTCATTCTGCTGTTCACTGCATCAAACATGTTAGCCTGTTATAAACAAGGTAGTGGTGAAGAGTTACTGCATTTGTGCTCTTACAACCACACATCTGTTTTTGGATACTAATGCCTCTACTCATAAAAAGTGTGTGTGCATACTCACATAAAGCAGATACACACCTACACGCACACACACACACACACACACACACACACACACACACACACACAAAGAGAGAGAGAGAGAGAGAGAGAGAGAGAGAGAAACTGACAGAGAGACAGTGAAGAGAAAGACTGAGAGAGACAGAAAGAGAAACATTATCAATAACAGAGTAAACCACCATTTGAGTTTGTCTGTTACATTTTCCCTTCTAGACTGCACATCTAATTTCTAAGATTGGATTATTTCACAGAAGTGAGAGATCAAATTTTAATATATCCAGGATTAGTCAAAAGCCAAAAGGGTCATGTATCAGAGCTACTCCCATGCTTTTAAAGAAGACTCTTTCAGAAATTAGAGAAAATATTAACACTTGGCAGAAAAGGGAACATGTAGTTCTACACAGGGAAAAGCTCAAAGGTAATAGGCTTACTCTCGTATTGTGCATATGATTCCCTTGATGTCCTTTCCAAAGCATAACTGTTTATTCATCCAACTGTCAATTTTATGGATTTGTGAGTGAAGCAGTGTCTATTCCTTGTCAGTTTTGCATAAGTAGTTCAATTCATAGAAATATAGCCTACGAGAGATCAGTTATATACTAATATATACCAAACAAATGAGGAGAGAAGATTTGACTTTTGGGATAAGTTTTTTTTCCAATGGAATATTGTCCTTCAGCATAGACAAAATGTCCCATTTCATGAATGAGATAGCAGGGACTGCTCAGTGTTTCTCCAGATGTAGTAAAACTAAGCTGGTGTTGGTGGGTCTATCTTGCTCAGTAAGCTAGAATATCTGGATGGTTATATGATTGATTTTTGTTCAAAGATGATGCTCAATTGAGAGTGAAACTGATCCTGGTTCTCCTTGATCCTTCTGTCATCCTGGAGAGTAATCACTGTCACAGACACTGGATTTTTGCAAGTGAATTTGGTGCCATGATAGCATTTAGGTTGTTACTTAAAATTATGGTATCACACACTTTTCTCATAACAGAAAATTCCTCTGATAGAAGAGCTAATTAGATATAAATCAAAATAGTACTTCCTTCACCTTTGCTTAAGGACAAGAATATTTCAGTTTCAAATAGGAACCTTTTTGTTCTAAAATAAGATTGGTACCTATGAAATCAGGTAAGATGTAATTTAAGAGAAACCAGCTCAATATTATAACAGGATTTTCTTATCATGCTCTCTCCAGATGCTACAGCTGTCACTTAGGCCATGCCAATGTCTGATATCATGCCAGTTTGATGCAAGTTGGTTCCACTTGTCACCCATTCAATTTCCCAGATGGCCTCAATTTTAAAGGGCATATTAGCATTATCATAGCAATCTAAAAGATGTGTCTTTGCTTGAATTTAAGCTCATATTGTTTCTAAGTTACAAGTATAATGAAATGCCAGTGAGATAAAATAATTTTATTTTACGCATATGACATCCAATACTCTAATCTCTGACCAAATAATTGAAAGTAAAATAAATAAATAAATTAAATAAGTAAAAAGATTTTTCTAAGAGGCACACAGCAGTTTAACATCAAATAGAATTAGACATCTCTTTTTAAAAATACTGGACTGAATAACAGGTAGAGGGGTTCCTTCCCTCGTTCATTAAAATAAAAACATGTCTATTGTATATACATAAATAGTTTAAATGTTAATTTGTGGAAGAATAAAGATCTAGAGAAGTGGGGGGAAGTTGACTGGGGAATGGGTGGAGGAAAGAGGTCTTATGGGACTTATGGGGAGGGGAGAACTGGGAAAGGGAAAATCATTTGGAATGTAAACAAAGAATATAGAAAATTAAAAAAAGAAATACAGAAAACAATATGGTTTTCTAAATCAAATTATAAACCAACAAATTACTTTGTTAGTTTTTAATGGTTTGATAATGTCTTCAAATGTCCTCAAAATATAAGTATTTATTTCAGCACCTTTAGATAACATCTACCTATACATTGTATTATTGCTTAGTATCACATGGTTTGTTTTTTTAATAAGTATGTTTGTGTTTAAAATGAAGGATCATCTCTAAATACCATTAGTTTCTAAGAACACTATTTCGTTCTCTTATTCATCGGTTACTAATCTGTGTATATTTATAAATAAGTACTAGAAACACTTTTGAGGGATGTATTTTGAGATAGCATCTCATTATAGAGTGTAATTAGCTCTCTAACTTATGATTTCTTATTTCAGCATCTTGAGTCTTGTGATTACAGGTATGTTCCATATCACCTGACCAGCAACATCTATTAGTGTTTGTAAATATATCACTTTGACACTTCTATTATCCTAGAAACTCAGAGTTTTGCTTTTTTATCTTTCATAAAATATAATAGTAATTTTTAGTTCATTGGGTGGTTTTAAAGACATAAAAATAATAAAACTACAAGAGAGCACTATTACTGTGGAATGTGGTAAAGACATCAGAGTAAACACAGTTTCTCAAACAAAGATCTCATGTACTTAAAAATCACCAACACTTAATTTTAAAACTTCACAGACACACAGACAGACACACACATACATACACACAAACACACACACACACACACACACACACACAAAAGCAAAAACAAAAAAAATAATTGCTTGTTCTATTGGAGAAAGCAGGGAACTGTGTCTGTCTTTATACCACAATTAAAGGGAAGTCTCATTGATGGAATAGTTTTAAATCTACACGTCCATAGTACAGCATTAGAAGAATATAAGATGGCAATGCATTAGCTATATGAATTTGGCTGTTCTTATTTGATTCTGCTATAGGAAATAAGAGTAAAGTTTCAAATAGTGATTAAGAAAAGCAAGGAGGAATTGGATCAGTCTGTGAAAGGATTGCTTCCATACTAAATAGTTATGGAAGTAATCATGGACATGATTTGGCACAGCTGAGGGCACAGATCTGTATTTTATTAGTATGATTTCTTTAGCTCCAATCTGTTGCCTTGAAGAAAGTTAGCATAGCAAAAAAGAAATTAAAACCAAAYCAAACCAACAAACGAACCAACCAAACAAACAAAAACAATAACAACAACAACAAAAACAAAGACTGGAAGAAGAATCATCAAAAGCAAGAGAGGAAAATTGTCAGTATGTTCTTGCCACAGATTGTATGGAAAGACACTGAATGAGGACACTGAGAGGCTTTGCTCCTAAGCTGATTTCTCATTGACCTTTCATTTTGTGGAAGACTTATGCAAGTTACCTATTCTCTGACAGTGATATTTCTTTGGGTATAAAATATTGGTAGCTATATAAGAGTATTTTCAAAATATTTTAACAAAATTTATAAACATCCATTTTGACCTCATGCCTCAGGTAGAACTCATTGGCTAGTTTACAAAACTTGTCAGTTGAACAAGTTAATCTTTTGTTGTTGTTGTTGTTGTTGCTGTTGTTGTTGTTGTTATTGTTGTTCCCATCTGAATGACCTTTGGCAAATTCATTATTTCATTTCTGCAATCTCTGTTGTGATATGGGTGAGGAGAATTGTCCCCACTCAACTGTCTGAAAGAAATGATTTTGCACTGTGAATCTTCTACCACACATAATTTTTGTAGTTCTGATTTTAGAGGTTTATATTTGTGCATGCTAGTGGCCCAAATACATAATTGTTTTGTTTATGGTACTGGGTGATTTTTTTTCTTTCTTTGCTTATGTGTGGGTGTGCTAACAGAATTAGAATATATGATGAAATATATAAATATTAACATCCAAGTATATAAACAAGTTTAATGTGAGTGACCCCATAAGTATTTTCTGCCTCACACATACAGACCTGTTTTTGAAGTTTCTTGTGTTATGATAGCTTAAAATACTCAGAAATCTCATTTGCTCATCCATAAATTTATATTTTATTTCATGAACATATTTAGAGTTATAAAAGGGAAAGAGCAATCTATCTAATGGTTTCTACCAGAGCTCTCTTATGACCATTTCCAAATATAGAAGCCATCTCTTCTTTATTGATATTGAGTGAGTTGGTTAATATAATATTTTTTAAACCTTTCAAACTCTTGAAGTGGATTGTATTACTACAAAAACTACTGAGTTGGATGTACCTTTGGATATGCCCCTAAGTAAAGCAGATTTATTAAAAACAATTAAAAATTCCATTACTTTTTCAAAGGGCAAAAATCTTTTAGTTCCTTCGTTGAAAACACATGCAGAAGTGCAGAAATAACTGCAGACTTGCCTGTTTGAAAAACAATTTATAAAAACCATTATATAATAAAAAAAGAAAAATTTGAAATTATAACTACTAATTTGTTTCTTCTGTGTCAAATTTGTAGAAGTAAGAAAATGTTTAAAATTAAGAAGAATAAATGTAGTAGGTCTCAGTGATTAAGGGGAAATTTTCAATATGTTTTATAAAATTGTACAACTTCTCTTAGAGATACTCTGGAGTGAGTTGGAGTAATGCATTCTTGAGTTTTCTGAATTCCTTAGCTTGTATACAGTTGTATTTATCTTAAAAACTTGTACAATTGAGAAGGGACAACTGTAAAAATTTATACATTTATAATACCTTTTTTTATTTTTTATTATTATTTTATTTATTTTTCAAGTGTTACCTTGTTTCCCCCTCTCCCGGAAACCCTCTATCACATTCCCCCTCCCCCTACTTCTATGAGAGTGTTTCCTTACCCATTTACCCATGCCCATCTTCCCACCCTCTATTCCCCTACACTGGGGCATCAATCAAACCTTCATCAGACCAAGCACCTCTCCTCCTATTGATACCTGACAAGGCTGTCCTCTGCTACATATGCAGCCAGAGCCATGTGTACTCTTGGTTAATGGCTTAGTCCCTGGGAGCTCGGGGGGGGGGGGTCTGTCTGGATGATATTTTTGTTCTTCCTATGGGGTTGCCAACTCCTTCAGCTCCTTCAGTCCTTTTTCTAACTCTTCCATTGGGGACCCTGCACTCAGTACAATGGTTGGGTGCGAACATATGATTCAGTATTTGTAAGGCTATGGCAGGGCCTCTAATTAGACAGCTATATCAGGCTCCTTTCAGCAAGCATTTCTAATCATCCACAATAGTGTCAGAGTTTGGTGATTGTCTCTGGGATGAATCCCCAGGTAGTAAAGTCACTGGATGTCCTTTCCTTCAGTCTCTGCTCTACACTTTTTCTTCGTATTTGCTCCAATGAGTATTTTGTTTCCCTTTCTAAGAAGGAAAGTAGCACCTGCACTTTGGTCTTTCTTCTTCTTGAGCTTCATGGGGTCTATGAATGGTATCTTGGGTATTCAGACCTTTTGTGTTAATATACACTTACAGTGAGTGCATACCATGTATGTTCTTTTGTGATTGGGTTAACTCACTCAGGATGATATTTGCTAGTTCCATCCATTTACTTAAGAATTTCAGGAATTCATCATTTTTATTATCTTAGTAGTACTCCATTGTGTAAATATACCACATTTTCTGTAACCATTCCTATGTTGATGGACATCTGGATTCTTTCCCACTTCTGGCTATTACAAATAAGGTTCCTGTGAACATAGTGGAACATGTGTCCTTGTTATATATTGGAGCATCTTTTGGGTATATGCCTAAGAGTGGTACAGCTGGGTGCTCAGGAAGTACTTTGTTTAATTTTCTGAGGAACCACCAGACTGATTTCCAAAGTGTTTGTATCAGTTTGCAATCCCTCCAACAGTGGAGGAATGTTCCTCTTTCTCCACAGCTTCATCAGCATCTGCTGTCACCTGAGTTTTGGATCTTAGCCATTTTGACTGGTGTGAGTGGAATCTCAGGGTTGTTTTGATCTGCATTTCTCTTATGACCAAGGAGATTGGAACTTTCTTTAGATGCTTTAGAGCCATTTGAGTTTCCTCAGTTGAGAATTCCCTGTTTAGCTCTATTCCCCATTTTAATAGGGTTATTTGGTTCTTGGGTGTATAACTTCTTGAGTTATTTGTATATGTTGTATATTAGCCTTCTATTGGATATAGGATTAGTAAAGATCTTTTCCCCAGTCTGTTGGTTGCGGTTTTGTCTTATTGACAGTGTTCTTTGCCTTACAGAAGTTTTGTAGTTTTATGAGGTCCCATTTGTTGATTCTTGATCTTAAAGCATAAGCCATTGGTGTCCTGTTCAGGAACTTTTTCTCTTTTCCAATATGTTTGAGACTTTTCTCCACTTTATTTTCTATTAGATTCACTATACCTGGTTTTATGTGGAGGTCCTTGATCCACTTGGACTTAGGCTTTGTACAGGTATTTAAGAATGGATCAGTTATCATTCTTCTACAAGTTCCATCCATTATATGAAGGACAAGGCAACACTAATTCTCAGATGAATGATTTTACAAAGAATTTTAATTTTTGAAATCATAATATCCTTACATAATCTTTCCCTTTGCTCTCCTCTTTTTAAGAATTCTCAATTGATACTTTGCTCTTCTAAAATTATCCAGTACTACTGTGGTCATTTAGAATTGCCTATATGTTACCAGTATGTTAAATATCTGTATGAAAATGACTTTGTTTTAGTAAAATAAAGGAACAAAGTGTATATTCTATTAAAGTGGAAAATGTAAAAAAAAAAAGATGAATTTCTAAATGAATTATTACTTACCAATGTTAAATCAAGTTGAAGTAGAAAAGAAAGTAGGAAAGAGAATTTCCTAAACAGAACTCCATTGGCTCAGTCTGGAAAAAACAAGAATTTTTTTTTTTTTTTTTTTTTTTTTTTTTTTTTTTTTTT
>BDUI01000069.1:610231-622536 GCA_002335545.1 Apodemus speciosus
CCACCACCGCCCGGTGAAAAAACAAGAATTGATAAATGGGACCTTGTGAAACTTGAAAGCTTCTCTAAGGCAAAGGACATAGTCAATTAGGAAATATTGGTAAATAGGATAAGAAGTAGGTAAATTGGGAACCTACATATTGGGAAAATAACAAAATCAGAATTGAAAAGGGAGACATAACATCAGCAACTGAAATTCAAAACATCAGATTCTACTTCAACAGCCAAATACTCAACAAACCTGGAAAATCTGTATGAAATGGACATTTTTTTAGACAGATACCAGGTACTAAAGTTAAATCAGAATCAGATATACCATCTAAATAGTCCCACAACCACTAGAGAAATAGCAGAAATTAATAAAGTCTCTTCACCAAAAAAACTAAACCAAACCAAAACAAACCAAAACAAACAAACAAACAAAAAACCAAACAAACAAGGACTACATGGGTTTAGTATAGAACTCTATCAGACCTTCAAAGAAGGCTTAATACCAATACTCTTCAAAGTATTACACAAAATTGAAACAGAAGGAAAACAACCCAATTCATTCTATGAAGCCACAATTATGCTCAAAACTAAATCACACAAAATCCCAATGAAGCTAGAGAACTTCAGACCAAATTCCCTTGCAAATATCAATGCAAAAATACTCAATAAAATTCTTACAAACTGAATTCAAGAACACATCAAAATGGTCATCCAACATGATCAAGTAGGCTTTATCCCAGGGATGCAGGAATTGTTCAAGAGGGAAATTCATCATTATAATCCACTATATAAATGAACTCAAAGGAAGAAACCACAGGATAATTTCATTAGATTCTGAGAAAGAATTTCACAAATTTTAACACTCTTTCTTGAGAAATATTGGAAAAATCAGGAATTCAAGGACCATACCTAAATATAGTAAAAGCAATATACAGCCAACTATTAGCCAACATCAAAATAGAGAGAAACCTGAAGCAACCCCACTTAAACAGGGACTACACAAGGTTGTCCACTCTCTCCTTACCTATTTCATATAGTACTCCAAGTCCTAGTCAGAGCAATTGGACAACAAAAGGAGGCCAATTGAATACAAATTAGAAAGGAGCTAAAATATTACTATTTGCAGAAGATATGATAGTATACTTAATGGCACCCAAAAATTCTACCAGAGAACTCCTAAACCTTATAAACAACTTCAGAAAAGTGCCTGGATATAAACTTTACTCAAACAATTGAGTAGCCTTCCTTTACTTAAAGTATAAACAGGCTGAGAAAGAAATTAGGGAAACTACACTCTTCACATTAGTCATGGATATAATAAAATACCTTTGTGTAACAATAACCAAGCAAGTGAAAGAGCTGCATGGTAAGAACTTCGAGTCTTTGAAGGAAGAAATTGAAGAAGATCTCAGCAGATGGAAATATCTCCCATGCTCATGGATTGGCAATATTTATATAGTAAAAATGGCCATCTTGTGGAAAGCAATCTACATTTTCAGTGCTTTTTCCATCAAAATTCCAACACAATTCTTATAGAGTTAGAGCAACATGAAAATTCATTTGGAATAATGAACAACCAGGATAGCATACTTGTGATAAAAAAAAAAAAAACTGCATGGTATTGGTACAGTGCCATTCAGGTAGATAAGTGGAACAGAATTAAAGTCCCCCAAAAGAACTCATACTCCTATGTTCTCTCCATCTTTGACAAAGGACCTAAAACTGTCCAATGGAAAAAGGACAGCATTTTCAACAAATAGTACTGGTTTGCCTGGAGATCAACTTGTAGAATGCAAATCAATCCATTCATATATCCTTATAAGAAAGCTCAAGTCCAAGTGGATCAAGGACTTCCATGTAGAACCAAAAACACTGAAAGTGGGGAAGAATATTGAACACATGGGCACAGGGGCAATGATCCTGAAGAGAACACCAATGGCTTATGCTCTAAGATCAACAACTGACCAATAGGATTTATAAAATTGCAAAGCTTCTGTAAGGCAAAGGGCACTGTCAATAGGACAAGACAACAACCAACAGAACATCCAATAGAGGGCTTATATCCATGGAACTAGAAAGTATCATCCTCAGTGAGGTAACCCAATCAGAAAAGAGCACAAGTTACTCAATTTACAAGAGGATATTGTCTCAAAGGCTGAAAGACAATATTGTGGATATCAAGTACTTGCAGACAGTAGTCTGCTATACCTGTCTTCTGAGAGGTTCTACCATAGCATGACAAATACAGAGGTGGATGTTGGTAGCCAACCATTAGACTGAGCACAGGGTCCCCAGTGGATGAATTAGAGAAAGGACTGTAGGAGCTGAAGGGGTTTGGAACCCCATAAATAGAACAACAGTATCAATCAACTAAATCCCCCCAGAGCTCCCAGAAACTAAACTATGAACCAAGGAGTACACATGGCTCCAGGCACATATGCAGCAGAGGATGGAATTTTTGGGCATAAATGGGAGGAGAGGACTTTGGTCCTGTGAAGGCTCAATACCTCAGTGTAGGGGACTGCCAGGGCAGGGGGGCAGGTGTGGGTGGTGGGTGGGTTGGTGAGCACCCTTATAGAGGCAGGGAGAGGGAGGATGGGATAGGGAGGTTCTATTGGACAAATGAGAAAGGGGATAACTTCTGAACTGTAAATAAATGAAATTTCCAATAAAATACTAACCAACTAAATAAAAAAAATCAATCATGGGGGGCCAAGGGAGGTAGGGACCTGGGTGGGAAAAGATACAGAGTGAGGCAAAGGGATACATTATCATATATTGGGGTGGAGACTGAAGTCCTAAAGGCCAGCAGAAACAATGGAACCAGGCAATCAAGGAAGGTAGGAGATTGGGGTGACACTCTAGAATTATCTGAGATCTGGGAGGTGAGACTCTCAGAACTCAAAGGGAGGGACCTTAATGAAATGTTCTACAGTGGGGAGAGGGAACATGTAGAGTCCACCTCTAGTAGAAAGATATCAGGTGGAGGGATGGGATTGCCATTCCATAGTCAAAAACTGACCCAGAATTGTTCCTGTCTGAAAGACCTACAGAGACAAAAATAGAGAAGACCCTGAGGGAAAGGAGGTCCTGGGACAGGCCCAAACTATGATCCAGATCAAGGGGAGCCCCAAAGGCTTGAATTATTACTGATGCTATGGTGTGCTTACAAACAGGAGACTTGCATGCCTGCACTCTGAAAAGCCCAACAAGCAGCTGAGAGAGTCAGATAAAGATATTTGTGCCCAACCAATGGACAAAAGCTGGAAACCCTGTGGTTGAATTAGGGAAAGGCTAGAAGAAGCTGAGGAGGATGGTGATCCCATAGGAAGACCAGTAATCTCAACAAACCTGTATTCGTGAAATCTCTCAGACATTGAATCAGCAACATTCACCAGCTGATATGAGGTCCCCGACACATATACAGCAGATGACTGCCAGGTCTGGAGTCAGTGAGAGAAGATGTACCTAACCCTTGAGAGACTTGAGGCCCCAGGGAATGGGGAGTACTGGTGGGGTGGGGTGGGGTGGGGTGGGGTGGGGTGAGGTGGGGTGGGGACATCCTCTTGGACATAGGGGGTGGGGAAAATTGTACAGAACAGTGACTAGTCAGAGGGCAGATCGGGAGCAGGATAAAGACTGGACTGTCCAAAARAAAGGTAAAGAATAAAAGAATAATAATAATTTCAACAGACCCATAAAAGCCAATGATTTAGACACAGGCATTTAAAAATTCCAATTTTTAAATAAATGTACAAAAAATTCTCAATAAAGTAACTACATACCAAATTTTAAAATCACATCAAATATTTTCCAGAAAAAAACAACCCAGCTTTATCCAAGGGATGTAGGAATATTTCAGTATTCATGATCAATAAATGTAATAAACCATGCAAATGAAAATAGGGACCAAAACCACATGATCATCTCATTAGATGCACAAAAGGACTCTGGCAAAATACAATATTTCATGACAGAATTCTTTTGAAATATGGGAATGCAGGAGACATAATTGAAACATCAAAGAAGCCCATAGCCACATCATGTTAAGTGAAAATAATCTAAAAGAATTTCATAAAAAGTAAGAATAAGAGTAGAATGTGCTCTTTTTCTACTCTTTTTCAACATAATACTTAAAGTCTTAGCTACAACAAATAGATGAGAGGAGGTAATACATTTTAGAAAGGAAAAGATTAAAGTGTCTTATTTTCTAGATGATAAGGTTCTATATATAAAAAGGCTCTATAAAATCCACCAGAAATCTTTTAAAACTGATAGATGCATTCTGGAACAAACACATACAAAATTAGTACCAAATAGTCATTTGTCTTCCTATATACAGAGACAAACATACCCAGAAAGGAGTCAGGGGGAAAATCTCATTTGCTCTAACTTCAAAACATACCAAGCAGTCATACAAAGTAACTGAAGAACTTGAACAATGAAAAAATTTATGTGCCCTACCTTTAACTATGGAGGTAATTGACACTGGAGGGCTTTCGGAAGAAGGAAGAGATAGTTTTACTTAAGAGTGTCGTTCATGATAGGTTAACCATGCTATACTGGTTGATGCCATGTCCAGATGTATATGCACAGCAATATTTGAGACTATGAGTTATTAAATAAAAGTGGACATGTAATGTTGAGTTTGTGGTGAGGAAGGTGAAGGTAGATCTGAGAGGAGTTAATGCAAAGAAGAATGAGCCTAAACACAGACTTGCAAGACATGGCCTTTAGGAGAAGAAAAAGACATCTGGAAAACAGTGAAAGGAATGCAGTAACAGAATGAAGAAGGTCAAGGATAATGCAGAGGCCATTGTTGGTGTTGGTAAAAGGACAAAGGAGTAGATCTGTGGTAACTTGATCTGCTATGGTGTGCCAGTTTTGGAGAGGACTAATAATCTAAAAATGTTTTAAAAATAGGTGGGACTGGGAATTAATAAAATCAAAAAACAATGTGTGATATTTGAAAACAATTGCAAATTTTTACTTAAAAAACTTAGGTTGCCTACCTCAACTACTGTGATTTTTAAACAGAAATTGAAGTTTCAGAATAGACAACTTGGATGGAGAGATTTAATGAATATATTGGGATCCTCAAGGAATTTTCCAAGAAGAGCTGGATTTTGTATTTTGAATGACAGTATATAGTTTCTTTTCCTGAGGTTGTGGTAAAATAGAAAGACAGAAGTAACATTAAGTAAGGGTTTTCTTTGGCTTACATTTCCACAATAGGGTCTATTATGCTATAGAAGACACAATAGCAGAAATTTGAGGTATATGACTATACAAAATGTGTAATCAGGAGCAGGGAAACATTCTAAGTGTTGGGGTTTGAATAAAAATGACTCCCATAGACTCATACACTCAAATGCTTACTCACCAAGCAGAACCACTATTTGAAAAGTATTAAAGGGTACCCTTCTTGGAGTTGGTGTGGCCTTTTTGATTGAAATATGTCATTGGTGGTGGACATTTCAAAGCACATGCCAAGTCCAGTCTCTCTCACAAATTCTATGTTTGTGCCTGTTCATCAGGATTCATTTCTTGACTATTCTTCAGCACCATGCTCTCCTCATGATGATAAAGGTCTAAACCTCAGAAACTGTAAGCAATCCACTAATTAAATGCTTTCTCTTATAAGGTTTGCTTGGTCATGTCTCTTCATAGCAATAGAAAAGTGACACAACAGTAAAATTGCCTTTTTGTTTGTTAGCCATGATTCATTGCTCAGGAAATAATCCCAAACACAACTAAAATGTATCTTTCACACAACGTAATGTAATCTAAATAATGCCCTATGTATGTAGACTCAGAGGCTTGTTTTCCTGGTTATTCTAGATTCTATCAAGATGAAAACTAATATTCATCATCACTGTATGGAATCCCACAAAGCTCAGGGACAAAGGATGTGTATACATGTGTGTGTAATACCTTATGACCTACAAAGTTCTTGTGATGTTTATGGATAGCTCATATTGCCGTCATTTTACTAATGAAGAATACGGAATGTTAAATAGCATATGTAATTTTTAAAGCTATATTTGTTATAAGTAGTTAGGTATGATAGGGTTGAAAAATGCTCCAGAATACTATCATATGCTCATTTTAAACATAATTCACTCTCATGATGTGGTGACTAGAAGAGACCTAGAAATATCAGGCTCACCAAATAAGATTTTGTGTACAAGAAGGGAGGGTTTCCCTGAGTCAAAATTACCTCTACAGTGGTTCTAAAAATATATTCTACAGTGAATATTTCCTATAATAGCATTTAAAAAACTTCTACATCATTTCAAAGATCCAGAAAGATATTTTAAGAAAACAAATCCCATCTCCTATGAGCATATGATATTATCTACTTTACATGGAAAATGAGGACTAGGATTAATACATAAGTATTTTAATTGCTCATAAATAATTAGAATTATTCACTGGAAACATCTTCCAGAGTAAAGTAGGAAATATTATTTTCTTCAAACAATATTCTTTTTCAATGTAATTATTATACAWAATAAATTATATATATTTATARATTTATATAAATTAATTATAATCTTATAATATATGAATAATAAATATTATTACATATAATTATGTACATAATAAATTACATATATGTATACACACAATATATGTATAGTTTCCAAACTGTTTTGAAATTAATTTGAGAGAATCTACATTTCTTTCAAAGATTTTTATTGAAAAACTTTATAATACTTATCTCCTTACTAAGCTAACTGAATGTAGTCCTGTAATTGCTACTCAACATCTCATGAATACTTCTGTTTGTATACACCTGAGTTCTATGATTTAGTAAAGAAATGCATTTATACTGAGTATATAATAYATACATACACACACACCTCATTTGAGTAGTTTGATCACTTTAATAGATTGTACAATTTGTCATTCCAAGATACTTTCCAATGTGGTTCCACAGTCCTGTACTATCACTTTTTCTCACTTGTGTGCTGTGTCCCTCCAAGTTCACATTCTGAAGTTCTGACACCCTGACAATCAGAATGTAAGTACACATGAACACAGGATTTTAAAGAGGTGATACAGCAAAAATTTATGTTACTGCTCATTCATTATTAACTGTAGTATCCTGGTAGAAAGAAGCTCTCTGGCACAAGCATGTATATCTAAAATGATCTCATGAAGGCACAAGAAGGAGATGGTCAAATCCAGGAGGGAGACCCAGGACAGACATTTGTTTACTCTCATTTTGAGGAATAAAATTCCTTTATTGTGAGGTTCTATTTGGCACACATGTTTGAAGATAAGACTATTGCTGAGTGTTTCTTGTATTTTATTATGACGGAGTTACCAAATAAATATACTTACTAAGATGTGCACTTAAGGGAAGTGTTTACAATGTCAAACGCTGCAAGGCTCAAGGAATGTCCATTACTTCCATTACATTCAGAATGAATTTGTCTAGTAGTTCAAATGACTAAGGACTATCCTTGACAGATGAAGTTATTGGATCTCATTTAACAAGGAAGTACAAAACACTGCAACTCCATAAAGCAAGGGGCTGTATGGCTTAAAGTGTTATACCAGAGAAGAAAGTTAGTGGACATTGCACTGAATATAAAAAGATCCCAAAGTCAATTTCTGAAGGCCAAATTTCTTTTCTCATTGTGGCACAGAGATAAGGATTTTGGTATAACAGCTACACTGAAATGATATTTTCAAATTGGTATTACGCAACCAAACTTTATATTTCAAGGATATTGTTAAGTGTTTGCATATGTCAGCATTCCCACTTGCTCTTTTCCACTCAGAAGTACTGAAAAGAGAAATATCGGCCAGATATACCTAGTCCTGTCTACTACAGTATGTAAACAGAAATTTGAAAAGTACCCAGAAGCTAAGAATTGTGTAATTAAAAAATATCAAGGTGTCATTTTACTATATAGTCACTGGTCACACATAAATCATAAAGAACTCTACAAAGTGGAAAAACTATGCCCCTTTCTCCATTTGTCCTCTTATTCCCATAGATGCATTTCCATTTGCCCATTTAGATGCAAGTTTAAATACATTTGAATGTATGTCTATCTGGATCTACATTTTATATACCTATATAATCGCAGTGCCCTGAGTACTTAGTTCCTGTGCTGGTGAGTGGGCCCCTAGGTCCTCTGGTTAGCCAGTCTCATGTCACAGTGATGAATATTTTAAGTAGTTTATAGTGGTTGAACTCAGGCTTTAATGCTTCAGAAGAAACAGTTTACCAACTAAACTGACTTTTTAGCCACTTATATACATTTAATACAATTCCATAGGCCCAGGTTTGTATGTGGGATTAAAACACATACTGTACATTATATTCTTCAATGGCAGCCCGTAGTAATTTAGCTGGTTATTTAGGTTGACTATACTTTCAGAATCCAACCATTATCATTTTATTCCATGTAGGATGTTTGCAAATCTACTTCTCCAGCACAGACTGTTCCCTTTGAGCTTGATTCTTGTAAAAAGAACTTTGTAGTTAAACATAGCATAGATTTTCATGGCTAAAGATCATCTGCTAGGAAAAAAATAAAAAGTTTGCAAAGCCTGATTATTTTCCTTTTAGGCTGAAAACACCAATCTGTTACCATTTGGACTTCCTCTCCCTCTCCCATTAACTTTATAATAAAATAGCTATTCAGCATTTTGCCCTGCATCTTTGCTATCACATTAGTGGACTTCTGGAATTAATTGACCCAATGCCTCAGAAACCTGCTATTTAAGTATATTCAGAAACTCGTTACAGGAAGATGAAAATGATATTATTGAAAGTTGGTGCTCTAATTGGTCTCAGACAGCACATTATAATTTAGAAATTGCCTCTTACATCATCCTGTCACTAAATGATGCAAATGTGCCAATAGTACCATGAAATGTTATGGGGATATAATAAGTCACAGAGATCAAGTGCAAAGTTGTGAAAAATAGCACATGCTTGATGATATTTAAAATAAAATAGAAGAAAACAGAAAACTTGATTTTCATACAGTGCCTAAAAATTTGTTGAGACACATTCTGACTCCATCTTTGAGTTAAAATAACATTGGCAGCCACTGATAGGCCACACTAGAAGTAGAAACTTGGGGTCAAGCAATAAGATGTCAAAAGTTTAATTGGGTGATAATTATTGTATCTGGTACTGCTCTTCATATGGTCTATTTTGAAAGATAAGATGTACTTTCACAAAACTCATCCCTCCTTTGCTTTGGTATTTAAGAATATAAACTTAAACAATGTATTCTTTTTTTTGTATGTGAACCACTGAGTTTAATTGGGGATATGAATAAATAACAGTATAAATGTGGAGTTATTTACAGGAACCTTGGAAATTTATAAACAGCTAGATCACAGAGGAAGTCTCTTTTGCTCCCAGCAACTGTTAACATTCTATACAACCTTGGTAAGTGGAGGGGCCTCTAGAGCCACATGACTGTAGCCACCCTTGCCCCATTCATGTTTAAATTGTCAATACTGCTCTGTCTTAGGGTGGTAATGCCCATGAGTATATGGAAGACTCATCTACATAACAGACATATGCTCCTGTTTCTTTTTCATAAAAGATTCTCCTTTTTGATCCACTTGTACATGTTTTTTTTTATTGGATACTGTATTTATTTACATTTCAAATATTGTCTCCTTTCCTGTTTTCCACTGTGGAAATTCCCTATTCTATCCCATTCCTTCTGCTTCTATGAGGGGGCTTCCCTACGCATCCACCCATTTTCAACTCCCCTACCTGGCATTCTCCAACATTGGGACATCGAGCCTTCACAGGACCCAGGGCCTCTCTTCCCATTTATGTCCAACAAGACCATCCTCTCCTACATATGCAACTGGAGCCATGGGTCCCACCACATGTATTCTTTGGCTGGTTATTAGTCCCAGGGAGCTCTGGGGTGTCTGGATGGGTGATGTTGTTCTTCCTTTGGGATTGCAAAACCCTTCAGCTCTGTCAGTCCTTTCTCTAATTCCGCCATTGGAGACCCCATGTTCAGTCCAATGGTTGGCTGCCATCGTCTACTTCTGTACTTGTTAGACAGAACCTCTCAGAAGACAGCTATATCAAAATCCTCTCAGCAAGCACTTCTTTTTTTTTTTTAATTAGGTATACTCTTTTTTAAAAATACTTTTTATTTCTTTTTAAAGATTTATTTGTTTATCATATGTAAGTACACTGTAGTTGTCTTCAGACACACCAGAATAGGGCATCAGATCTCATTATGGATGGTTGTGAGCCACCTTGTGGTTGCTGGGATTTGAACTCAGGACCTTCCGAAGAGCAGTCGGTGCTCTTAACTGCTGAGCCATCTCTCCAGCCCCATTAGGTATACTCTTTATTTACATTTCAAATGTTGTCCCCTTTCCTGGTTCTGCCCTCCCCTGAAAATACCATAAGCCATCTCCCGTTCCCCAATCAACCCATCCCCACTTCCCTGTCCTGGTATTCCTCTATACTACCGCGTCAAGTTCAAGAACCAAGGGCCTCTCCTCCCTTTGGTGTCTAACAAGACCATCCTCTGCTGCCAATGTGTCTGGAGCCATGGGTAACTGCATGTGTACTCTTTGGTTGATGGTTTTGTCCCTGGGAGCTCTGGGAGTACTGGGTGACTCATATTGTTGTTCCTCCTGTGGCACTGCAAAACCATTCAGTTCCTTTGGTTCTTTCTCTAGCACCCCTATTGGGAATCCTGTGCTCACTTCAATGGCAGGCTGAGAATGCCCCCCAAACAACTCTAGAAGAGGTCACATTTTTGTCTTTATTCTAGCATCTTCAGAATGAGAGTTTGGCTTACTATAAAAAAATCTAGGAGCTCGACAGCAGTCTCAAGGGGCCAGCCTGTCTGGCGTGCAGCAGAGACCGACATCTTGCCTCAGGTCAGAGCTGCAGGCGGTCACCGACCCGTGCGGCCACCAACTCGCACAGGGGTCTGTGCACTCTGGGCCCCGGGATCATAGCACAGGTCAGAGTAGCGGGTGGTCACTGAGCTCACCTGCTAGGCTGCCAACTCACTCAGAGGTCTGTGCAGCCTGTGCCCAGATTCCAGACAACACAGCCACCTTGCCTCAGGGCACTGCAGACTACTAGCAGCAGAGAGCAGGTACGTGGACAGAGGCAAAGACCGATGCCAACTACCCTGTCAGACTCTTGCCTACACCCAGAGACAAAACAGCTCGGTGGCGTTCTCAAGGGGCCAGCCTGTCTAGCAAGCTGCAGAGGCTGCCATCTTGCCTCAGGTCAGAGCTACAGGAGGTCACTGACCTGTGCGGCCACCAACTCACTTAGCGATCTGTGCATGCTGTGCCTGGAATACAGCAGAAGCAGCCACCTTGCATCGGGGCACCTCAAACAGCTAACCAGACAGAGCCCTGTGGAGTGAGAGCACCACCACCTAGGCTCCAGCAGTCCAACCAAGGATGCTTTATTCCTGCAGGGAATCCAGGGGTTAGACAGAGCCCCAAGAACTGCCACCATCTTGCAACTGGTGGCCTGACCAGGTCACCATAGAAAACCAACAGAGGAGCCCAGGTCACAACAAAGATCTAACAGACGAGCCCAGATCTGTGGAAAAAAAAAATTGATTCTTAAGAGATGGCATCTAGGCAGGCAAGGAGGAGACAGTGGGAGGCCAACTGCATAAACCAGCAGCAAGCATCGAGGAGTCTCAGGCCCAGCCCAGCAGAGCTGAGGAGGTAATTCGGAGCCCAGTAGCTTAAACTGTCTGGTATCCACCTCAGGAGCAAGGTCACCCTCTGTGACAGCAGCACTAAAGCCAGGCTCACAAGAGCTTCAAACACCAACCAGCAACAACCACACCAACTAACACCAGAGATAAACAGATGGCAAAAGGCAAACATAGGAATATTACTAACAGAAATCAAAGCAATATGGCAGTATCTGAACCTAATTTTCCAACCACAGCAAGTCCTGGATACACCAACACACCAGAAAGACAAGATTTGGACTTAAAAGCACTGGTTATGATGCTGCTCTAGGAACACAAAAAAGACATAAACAAATCCCTTAAAGAAATGCAGGGGAACATGAATAGATTAGAAGCCCTTACACTGGAAACACAAAAATCACTTACAGAATTCCAGGAGAATATGGGACAACAGACAGAAGCCAATAAAGAGGAAAAGAAAAACTCACTTAAAGAAATGCAGGAGAAATTGAGTCAACAGGCAGAAGTCATGAAAGAAGAAACACAAAAATCTCTTAAAGAATTGCAGGAAAACACAAACAAACAAGTGAAGGAACTGAGCAAAACCATCCAGGATCTAAACACAGAG
>BDUI01000069.1:633974-646148 GCA_002335545.1 Apodemus speciosus
ATTCAGAAGTATGTTTTCCTAATATCCAGGGCATTTGTCAGTCCAATTAAGTTGATGATCAAATTACACCATCATATCTATACTATTTTATAAATATGTTGAGTATTATAATAGGTGAATATTCTAAAGTTCCTAGTTGGAGATGCTTGAAAATCTCTCTTACAATAAGGGAATTGTATACATGTTTCTCTTATTATTCTATAGTTGATGTGAGCAAGGTTTTTTTTTAGAACTTCCATGCTCTTATTTCAAAGGGATGCCAATTCTATGAGGGCTTAGAACCCAGTTACAAAGAGAAGCAAGGATCTGCCTGGACTGGTTGAGTAAATAATGAAACAATCACCTGCTCTTTACCACTGCAGTTCTCTCAACTGCTTTCTTTTCTATGTTTCAGCATTTCCCTTAGTTATTCTTACCCACTTAGCCATAGAATTGAGCTAGGAAAGCTGTTCCATAGGGCAATTGACTTGCAATCTACACTTCATTAATAAGACACTTCAACAAGCTGAAGTTGCAAGCCAAGTACAATAAGCTAGACACTATACAGAGCTCCTTATTTATTACCTTTTCCTTTTAGGGACTCTTCATTATTGCCACTTTCACCAATCACCAGCTTCTAAAGGATGAAGATGGAGTTTGTGGGTCTCCTACTGATTCTCCTTATTTGGGTGGAAATTGTAGAATATTATGTACTAATTAAATTCATGAAACAAATCTATATGCAAAATGCACAAAAATTATAATGCCAAGTGGCTAGCAGCTGAGATATCACATTAGGTACATCCCAAGTGTAAAGTTCCTGCTCTTGTGGGAAAAATAGGAAGGGAAATGTCTTTTCAGCTACTTTACCAATTCTCTTTGTGAAGCTCCTTTTCAGCTGCTTTATCTTATTTCTGACTTCACTTTGTATTATGTTTTATGTTAAGATATGCACTCAAGCATAAGAACTCTGGATTGTATGTGAAACCCGGGTTTAACCTTGTATGATCTGGCCTCCTAAAATCATATCTGCGACTCAAATTCATCATGCCCAGAAATCTGACTTTCTAAGTGCCATGTCTAAACCATAGCAATCCATTTGTGGTTCTTACTAATTAATTCAGTGTTATACTCATTAGGCCACAGTGTGAACAGGGCCTAGTTCTTTCTTTCCCTAAATTGCCAGGCATGGATAATAATAGATCTRCTAAATTTTATTCATTTTAATTAATTAACATTTTGACACATATGCATTTGCAAATTCCCTAGACATTTGCTAGATGAATGTTTTATGATGAACCATATTGACAACAAATATTGTAACTGAAACACTTTAATAGACTGATAATTTGAATGTATTATTGACATGACTTTACAATGTATTAGTGAAGATGATATTTTAGAGTTGAGAAGAGAGCTGATTATAGACTCAGAGTGGCTCTTAGTACAATCTTTTTTTATAGTATTGCTTTGTGGGTTGAGACAATTTGGTAGATAATATATTAGAATAGAATAAACACTGTTGTAATTGATCATTACAAATCAGCCTGCTATTCAAGTTCTGGAAAATGTTTTGTTTCATGTATGACTTGAATAGTAATTATCAAGTTATTTTATTGGAGGACAAAGCCAGACTATCTTTTTGAAGACATGTAGCAACCAACAACTTTGACATCATGTTTTGCATGGTGAAGAAGCAAAATTCTTCCACAATGATTGTTGGAACTTTACTATCCACTGTGACCACTGGAAAATAAGGTCTTTGAAATGAGAACTAAAACAAAATGACATATAAAAGTAGCTACTAAAAAGAATAACATTCCACTGAAAACAACAGAAATAAGGGTCATTTGAGTGGATAGTAAGGATACAGTAACATGTAGCATTCAGTATGATAGGTTTCTTGGGAGACAGACTGCAATATCATCTTAATGCTAAACTTCTAATCTTTGTAGCTGTGAATAAATACTTTTCTGAGCTTTAAACCATGAAGTTTGTGGCTATTTGCCTTGAAAGTCTAAGGTGACATACCATGACTCTATCAAAGTTAAAATAATACACCTTTATTATTAACAAATATACACCTATCACTCTGTAGGTGTCAAAGCTCTGGCTTCCTCATGATACAACACAGCTGATGTTATATTCTAACAGTAGTGGTAGTATCACATTTGATAAATGCTTAAATTACATATTCCCTCTCTTCAGAGCTGCTAAAACCACTGGTCCAGAGCTGGTATTCACTTGCACTAAAGTTATCTCCCTTTTTAGGACACTTTCAAAGATAAATATTGGTTTAGAGCCTCCTTGAAGACTTTGTTCATATTAGTAGTAAACCACAGTGTTATCACTTCCTCTGTTGATTTAATGTGATATAAATGAAACCTTGGGCTGTGCTGTGAGCAGGACAAGCATGTGATTTACCCTGGTACCATATTCCCTGACATGATAAAGAATTGGAGTTTTAATTATCTTATAACCTAGATTTTACTTATTCATTTACTGTGTGTGTGTGTGTGTGTGTGTGTGTGTGTGTGTGTGTGTTGTGTGGAATTCAGAAGACAGTTTGTGGAAGTTGCTTTTTTTCTTTCCACCTGGTGGGTTGCAAACTTTTTTTTCCTTCTTTTTTTATTGAATATCATCTTTATTTACATCGCCAATGGTAAAACCTTTCCCGATTTCCCCCCCCCCCCCCGAAAGGCCGCCAACACTTTCTCCCTCCCTCTGCCTCTATGGATATGCCTCTCCACCCRGCACATTCCCACCCCCCCTCCATTTCTCTTTGTTGGGGCCTCTGTTGAGCCTTTACCTGACCAAGGACCATTCCTCCCACTGATGCTCAACAAGGCCCTCCTGTGCCACATTTTTGACTGGAATCACATGTGCCCCTAGGTTGATGGTTCAGTCCCTGGGAGACTTGGGGCATGTGTGTGGCCAAAATCATTGTTCTTCCCATGGAGCCTTTACCTTCTGAGCTTGTAATCCCTCATTAAGGATTGTTGACAAGTTTTTGATCAAGGACCAGTAAGATGTGGCTGTTCAAGATTACTGTACAATTTAAAAGTGATAAAATAACAACAATGTGTATGTGTGTGTAAACATATTTGTTTTAGAGATAGCTAGTGGTTTTCTTTTATGATTATGAATATCTCTTGAATCATGAAAGAGAAGTTTTTTTTGTTCTTGTTCATCTTTGTTTTGATTCTTCAGTATGAGGGATATAACCTACGGTTTGGTCCTTGCATGATCACTTCTGCTGAGTTTCATTCAGCTTCTAGCCAGATATAGTTTCAAATCATAACATTAGCTCCATTTGAGGATATTTGATGATTTACTGTCTTGTTTGTTGGCTATGGTCTTTCTTTCATTACTTAGAGGCATCTCTCTACCCCACCCCATCCCCACTGTTGCAAGAAATATTAAAATGGACCTACAAGTTTTTGATTTACTACTGGCAACTCTCAGCCCCTGTTGCCATGTACTGGCAGGCAATGACTCACCTGTTTTTAATCTCGTGGAGACTCTGACTCAGAACTACACAGTCTCTCCACCCAGCTCGCTAGTTTCCCAGTGGCGGGTTGCTACCACTCCAAGCCAGTGCTTCAAATCCCCGGCAAATTCATTCTTTGCTGCAGTACCTTTCTCTCTGTAACCCAGACAAGCTGCCACTTGAAGGAAAACACAACACAAACTTAGTTCAGAAATGATGGTAACTCAATCACCGGGCACAACAACTAAAATCCTAGTCTTATAAGCCCTATAAAAATCTAAATCCTTTCGTGGCAAATCCTGACAGATCTGCTATTGAACCTGGGAAACACTCATAGCTACATCTTGTCCTCATGCTATCCCTATCCAAAAAGACCAAATTTTCTCTTCTTCCTCTCTTCTTCTGTCCTACACAGAAGTCCCTCCCACTCACCCAGTGATTGGCTCCTTTATTGGTTTACAAGAAGTCACCTGAGTACTTGACTCACTCTTTGTCTGCAGTCCCTCCCAGGAGAGCAGAATTACCTTCAAAATATAAACAGCATCAGTTCCATCCACAAAAAGTTCAGAGTTGTAGGAGTCACCTGTGCAAGACTCCACACTGCTTTCTTTATCAATATTTTCTTGTCTTTTCCCATATATGAGGATTAAAACTGTTTTCTTTCTCTTGTAGGTATAAATGGTGCATAAAACCAAGATTGATAAGAACATCAACCTTGATTTGATAGTTATTTAAGTTATTTCAAAATTGATAATGTTCCTAAAAATGCTATATGATTGCAGATATTGAAATATTTTCTTATTAACAGATGGTGAATGATTTCTCTTGGGTAGATATAAAGAAATGAATATTCATCTTAGAGTAGGTACTGGCAGACCATAGTAATAATTTCTCCCAAACCCACCTTAGTGAACCTCATAGAAATAATGAATTCAATTATGTTGAAGAAATAAAGACAGCTATATAACCAGAATAGACTGGTGTATAACTGGGTGGCTTCTGCTTGATATATATACTACTGAGAAACTCTTCCTAGTAACTTATTTAAATCATTGACAGGTATAGAAATCACAGAAGACAGGGCATGTGTGGATCTTCTAATCTACAGCAACATCTGTAAGCCTAGAGCTTACAGAGAACCTCTTCTTTCTCTCCAATAAGGTATAGTAGTAGACAAAAGGCTCTCAAAAGTCTGGGTTATCCTAACTGCTCTGTTTAAACACCACTGTCAAGTGAATAGTATCCAATTTCTGCTGGTACCCTATTTTATTTAGTATATGAACTTCATTTATTCTTTATCCAGATATTCTTGAATATTTACTTTGTTTCAGATAATTTTCCAAAATGGAATATGTTATCTGTAAAGAAAAGTACTCTCAAGAGTTTAGATAGGAAAAGAAACAACATATAATAAACAACAAACAAACAATGATGTAAGTATACAATTGCAAAGTGTCTGATGTTACTAAGAATTGAATAGACAGGGAAAAGTTTGGAACTAAAACTTTTTTCAAGCAGCTGACTAAAACAAATACAGACACCCACAGTCAAACAGTGGATAGAGCTTGGTAACTCTTATGGAAGAATAGGAGGAAGGATTGCAGCCAAAATGGGGACAGAAACTCCACCATAAGACCAATGGAAACAACTAACATGGACCCTAGGAGCTCTCAGAGACAGAAGCACCAACCAAAGAACATATATGAGCTGGACCTAGGCCTCTCCACTCATATGTAGTAGACTTACAGCTTGACCTTCAAGTAGGTCCTGACCAATCTATGGGGGCTATCCCAAAAGCTGTTGCCTATATGAGGGATATGTTCTAACAGCTGGGCTGCCTTGACTGGCTTAAGTGGGAGAGGAAGAACCTAACTTAACAGAATTAAAGTGCCTGTAGTGACTGGGATGGTGTGTGTGTGGGGGGGGGGGGAATACACTGGGTTTAACCCAGCAGCTCAGAGGAGAAGAGGAGGAGAAAAGAGGGAATGATTGTGGGAGAATGTGACCATGAGGGGCACAGTGAGTAGTATGTGAAGTGATTAAGTAAAAATGCAATAATAAATTAAATTAAAAAATTTAAAAAGTTCAGAAAGATATGCCTGATGAGGCAAATCTTAGTTCAGCATCAAAAGACTTGAAAAACTTGGTAGACATATGTTCATTAAAAATGAGGGAAGCAGAAAATACCAATTCTACACTAGTTCTCTTATTTCTGTGAAATATAATGTTAAAAACCTTTTTATAAAGCAGCTCCCCAGGCTGCAGTTATCTCTTATAGCTGATGTTCCTTGCTCATGGATTTTGTTCGGCATCAAACACCAAGTAAAATGGTGTTCTATTTCTAGCAGCCTGTCAGACAAGTCACATACTGAAAACTAGAATCAATCGTAAATCTGACAACATAGTGGGATGCTCACTTAAATTTAAACTGCCTATGAGAGAACTCGAAGGAGTTGTGAATAGCCTTTTCACTTTTCCCAGAAGCCTCCTGTGGTTGGCTAATTATTTGAAGAAGTTCACAGCAAAGGGAAAGATGAGAAATTCTCCAGGACAAGCAGGCAAATTGAGGTTTTGGACTTTTTCTTTATTCATCATTTTGAAAATAGTAGCTGCCAGCTGGCTGAAAAATTTTTATTGCATGTTTCCTTAGGCCTCTATGTAGTCTTCATATTTACCTGTATGAGCAAGGTTGTGTTTGCAAACTCAATGATGCTCTAAAGGAAAACTCAGTACTGAATACGTTAAAGTAGCTTGAAGTTAAAGGTGTGCATATGAAGTACCTTACAACACAGCTATCATATAATTCTGAAGACTTGGTTCAAAAATCACTAAGAAGCAAATAGTAACTACTAGTCTTCATGATTACAATACTACCACTATTAATATAAACAAAGGCATAGACCTACAAATTTGTATATGTGTATATATACATGTTATAGACCTCTACATGTGCATAATACTTATTAAGGAACATTGAAATATTTTGATGAAATCATTCACAATATTCATGTCATTGGAGTAAAATAATCTTACTTTTATAAGCATTTTCTGCAGATACAATTGTTAGTAGAAAAAGTATCAGTCATGAAGGTCTTCATTGTTCATTTTTTATGATCAAAGCTGTTCATGTTGGCAGGTAGGTTAACAGTAGATCTTCACATCTTCTTCAGCAAAAACAAGTTCAATCCTGAGTCTCATCCGCAGCTCTAAAATAAGCTAACTGCTGACTCCTTTCTCCTACTCCTGAATCCCACATCAATTTGGTCACAAGAATTTTCACTCTTAACTTTCCTCTCCTAATTTATTGCTTTACCACAGTCCTCAACTCTAGTAGGCATTACCTGGAAAACACAGTCAGGAAAAACAGGTAAGCTAGTTTTATAACATTAGCCTGTTCTCAGTTCTTCCAAGTCTGAACCTGGGGTATCATCACCAGTTCTGAAGCAGATCTTCTGCTTTGGTTGGCTTCTTCTTGCTTTCTCTCTCTTTCTCCAGTAGTTACACAGATCTTTCGATTCAAATTTCCCCAATTCAAATTTACTTTATTGCAGTCTTTATCATATCACAACAGTCATTGCCTGGGAACTCACAGGCTGCTCCAGCCAAAAAAGCAAGCAGGCCAAGTGCATATTTTCAACACGTGCTCCATTCCTTTATGCCCTACCACACATTATCATCTTTCTATACTGAGTTACTCAGTAGCAAATCTTCTATTGTGACCTCTCCTTACTCTTGGCTCCAATTCAAACTAGACTAATAAAATTCTGATAGAATTCCCTACTCCTACTTTTCTCTCTCATGTGGACATGTGACCCCCTTGTAAACCATCCTTATTCCTATATGCCAGTTCCCAATACCTAAAAACACATTTTTATATGGAAATCTGCTTGGCAGCACATATCAGGACACCAGAAGCCTTTCCTACCAGGAAAGAAAAAGAAACAATACTCTCCACAGGACAAGAGAAGGCAACAGAAACCAAACTGTTTCACACATCAAAATAAAAACAGATTATTAGCATCCAGAATTAGAAAATTCTAGAAAACACATGTCTAGACAACAGCAGGAAAAAATAATCTGTAAAAGGCAAGAAAACAGGCCTCTGTAAGAGGCTGGGTACGCTACAACAGCAGTTCATAAATCTGTCAACATAGCAGAAACAAAAGCAAAAACCTTGAAAGCAGCCTTAATGGATATGGTAGAGGTCACTAAAAGGAAATGAGTATAACACTTAAAGAAATCCATAAAAACACAAACAGTGGAAGGAAATACTTGATATGGTTCCAGACCTAAAATTGGTAATAGAATTTAAAAAAACCCTCAAATGAGGACAATCTCAAAATTAAAAATTTAGGAAATCAAGCAGAAACCTCATATTCAAGCCTCAACAATGGAATACAAGAGATGCAAAATAGAATCTCAGTCATCAGAGATGAAAGGATACATCAGTAAAAGAAAATGTTAAATCTAAAAACATTATAGGCATTAAATATCCAAGAAATCTGGGAAACTATAAAAAGACCAAATCTTAGAATAATTAGAAGTGGAAGAAATACAGGTCAAAGAAAGAGAAAATATTTTCAACAAAAATCACAAAAGAAAATTTTCCTAACCTAAAGTAGGAGWTTTCAACCAAGATACAAGAAACTCAGAATATCAACTAAACTGGACAGAAAAAATCCTCTTGGCCCATATTAATAAAAAATATAAATTGTGCAAAACAAATGCAAGAAGAGTAAAACTTGCAATGGAAAAAAAGAAGTAACATTTAGAAGCAGAAAAATACATGATTCCTCAAGTGAGACTCTAAAAGCCAGAAAAACCAGCACAGATGTTTTGCATCTGTTAAGAGACTACAGAAGCTAACCCAGACTACTATACCCAGCAAAACTTTCAATCAATCACAGTAAGTGGAGGGAAAAGATATTTGATAAGAAACTAAATTTAAACAATACCTATCTATAAATCCGTGTTTTCAAAGGTGCTAGATGGAAAGAGGATAACCGTGCCCAAACTAACACAGGGTGTAAGTAAGTAATCCAAGAACATCAAATCAAAAGGGGGGAAATATACACATGCATGCACGCCCCCCCCACACATACATTACACACATACACAGAACACCCACAACACAAAATAATAGGAAACAAGAAATATTGTTCGTTGATATCGTTCAACATCAGTGGCCTCAACAATCTTCCAGAAAAGACAAAGGCTGACAAACTCCATGTGTGCTGTATCCTAAAAGCCCACTGAATATGAAGGATAGACATCCCTTCAGGATAAAAGGATGGAAAAATGTATTCCAAGCAGATGAACCGAAATAGAAAACTGATGTATCCATTTTTTATGTCTGCTTGTATAGACTATAACCCAAAACTTCTCAAAGAGATAGGGAAGGATACTAAATAATCATCAAATGAAAAATCTACTAAGACTAGATTGTAATTATTACTATTCATTCACCAAAGTCAAGGGTAATCAGGTCTATAAACTCTTCTACATTTTAAAGTACATAGTGAGCTTCACAAACTGATGGAGGTATACTTTAATAACCCACACTCCACAATAGACAGGTCCTCCAGATAAACAGTCACTATAAACCAAACAGTCATAACAGATATTTAATGACTATTTCATCAAAACACAAAAGAATATACCTTCTCAGCACCTCATGATATTTTCTCTAATATTCACAGTATACTCAGACACAAACCAAATCTCAACATATAGAAGAAAATTAAAATAAAACTTGGTGTTCTAAGAAACAACAGAAAAGTCTCAAAGTCATGGAAATTGAACATCTCCTTCCTAAGTGTAAAATTGGTCAAGTCTGAGATTAAGAAAGAAATGAATGAGTTTCTTGAATTGGATAACAGTAAATATAAAACATATCAATGATGGGACACAATGAAGGTTATTCTTAAAGGGACATTCAAAGCAAAAAAGTCCATATTTTTTTAAAAAGCTGGAGAAATATTATGCTAGAAAACTAACAGCACATCTAAAGCTCTAGAACAAAGGGAAGAAATCATGCCCAAGCAGAGTAGAAGTCAAGAATCAAGCACAGTAATTTATTATTATTTATTTATTATTTATAATTAATAAAATAGAAAAAAAGGAACCAAAAAAAATAAAAAGCAAATGAAGAGAGTTGATTCTTGGGGCTAAAGAGATTACTCAGAAGTTAAGAGCACTGGCTACTCTTCTGAAGGTCCTGAGTTCAATTTCCAGCAACCAGATGGTGGTGCACAACTATGTATTATGGGATCTGAAGATAGTGACACTGTACACATATATAATAAATAAATAACTTTTTAAAAAAGGTTTCATCTTTTGAGGCTGGAGAGATGGCTCATCAGTTCTTCTGATGAGCTCTTCTAGAGGTCCTGAGTTCAATTCCCAACAAACATATGATGCCTTAAAAAGGCATCTGTAATGGGTTCCTATGCCTTTTACTGATGTGTCTAAAGACAGCTATTATGTACTCATATGCATAAAGTAAATAAATCTTTAAAAATAGCAAAAAAAGTTGGTTCTTTGAGAAATGAGTAAGATTGACAAACCTTTATCAAAATTAAATAAAATCAGAGAAAATAGGAAATGAAAAGGACAGAACAAACACTGGGAAAATCCAGAGAATCAAAAGGTCATATTCTATTCTTTACCAAATTCAAAAATTTAAAAGAAATCAATATTTTCATTTTGATGGATCAATTTTTTGATATGTGACACTTACCATAGTCTAATTAGGTTCATATAAACTATTTTGAATGATCTAGTACCCCTAGGGAAATAAAAAAAAAAAGTATCCCTTGGGTGGGGAGAGCATGGCACAACAATGGCCACGTGATTTTGGTGGCAAAATTCTACAAGTGTTTAAGTGAAGAGCAAATACAAAATATTCTATAAGTTATTCCAAAAATTACAAACAGAAGAAACACTGCCCATTTGTTTCAGGAGACCAGAATTTTTCTTATAGAAATACCTCAACAGAATTAAGGCAGTTCATAGAAAGCTTATAGCTAATATCCATATAAATGGAATCTCAAAACAGTGCCACTAAAATCTGGAACACGATAAGAATATCCACTCTCCATATCTATTTAATATAGTATGTGAAATCTTCGACCAATAAGACAACTGGAGGAGATCAAGAGGATATAAATTAGAAATGAAGACATCAAAATAATACTATTCACAGATCATATGATATTATTCATAAGTGACCCCAAAACTTCTACCAGGGAACTCCTATAACTGATAAATAATTTCAGCAAAGTAGCTGGGTAGAAAATTAACTCATATAAATCAGTTGCATTCCAATACAAAAATAACAAATGAGCTGAGCAAAAAATCACGAAGCAAGATATTTCGCAATAGCCTCAAATAATATAAAAATCTCCAGGCAACTATAACCAACCAAGAGAAAGACTCTCATGATAAAATCTTTAAGACATTGAAGCAAAAGAACATAGCCATGCTCGTGGATCAGTAGGATTAATAGCGCAAAAAACGGCCATTCTACCAAAAGTTATTCTCATCAAAATTTCAAAACAATTCTTCACAGATCATGAAAGGTCAATTTCAGCCTTATATGGACACTCCTACACTCACACATTCACACATTCTAACAGCCTCTCACACACAGAATAGCTAAACAGTCATTAATAATAAAAGAACTGCAGGAGGCATCATTCTCCTAGATTTCCAGTTGTTTTACAGAGTGATTGTAAAAACAGCAGTCTGATATTGACACAAAAACTGACACATTGATCAACAGAATTGAACAATTCAGAAATACACCCTGGAAAAAAAACAAAGTATCTTTGTCAAGTGGTGTTGGTCAAACTGGATGATTGCATTTAGAGGAATCCAAATATGTAGAGGAATTTTAAACCAGCAACATGGCTTCTCTGTCAAGGGACCACATCCAAAGTCCTTCTAGGTCTACATGATTCAGCTGGAATGAAGACAGCATGGTCTGATGGGAATACAGACAAGCCCTTAGGGCATATCTTTGCTTTCTGACAATAAAGGTAAGGTTAGTTCGTAAAAGGAAGCAGCCATGTTTAAAGTGTTGCCTAATTGAGAGGCAAGCAAATTGATAAATCAGAAAAAGTTTTGACAGAATGATTTATAGATAGGATATGTCCAACCTTCCTGAGAACAGCACAGAAAGGAGAGACTACTTAAGAGAAGTATATATAGAAAAAAAAAGTTAGGGTTTGTGTGGCAGTTTTACAGACACAGATTGCAGAGAGAACAAGTTAGACACTGGTGAAGACAGAATGACACAGACAATGAAGAAGACCTAAAAAAATTTTATAGCCAAAGTTAGTTTGAGGCCAGGTATTATTGGTTACTTAATAACTTTAGTAGTTCTTAATATGACCCAGTCAGCCAGCCAGTAATCAATACATAGTCTTATTGATTTATTTAATCAGCTTTAGCACAATTACTGAGTGATTACCCCTAAACTATTTTTATGCTAAATTGTCTATTTCCCACCTGTGCTCCCCAAGTTACTTGCTGTTAGAGTATTGTCTGGTTTATTTGTGCTCTTTCAATCTGTCCTCAGAATGCACTTCTCTCCTTCATCCTTCAGCTCCTGATTCACCCAGTCTAATGGAGACCTCTGCTCTCCCTGTCTTATTTTTCCTCTCTCTCTCTCTCTCTCTCTCTCTCTCTCTCTCTCTCTCTCT
>BDUI01000069.1:646200-657142 GCA_002335545.1 Apodemus speciosus
CTCTCTCTCTCTCTCTCTCTCTCTCTCTCTCTCTCTTTCCCTGTCCTTGTGATTCCCTACCTGTAACCCCAGTCCAGTTACCAAAGCCTTACCTCCCTCTGTTCTCCCCAGTAATTAACTCTCAGCCATTTTTATTTAACCAGAGAAGATTGGCAAATACATTTTATACAACATCATTTGATGTACATGAAAATATGTTCCTCTAGACTGCAACCAGATTGTGGGAGCTAGTATTTAGCATTTGAACACATAGCTACAGACCCACCCCCATTCTCCAAGCAGAAAAATTATGTCAGAAGCCTAGAGAAGCAGGTTTGAATCAGTTAGCTTGGATTTGAATTTGGGCCAGAGCAGCTGAGTTGAACCAGCCAGAGAGCATTCAGAAAGAGGTAAAAAAGGTGAGAGTTGTCAGAAGTAATTCAAAGAGGCTAAAACATTCTAGGCCTCAGTTAGCAGACAAAAGCTTGAATCTGTAGTATTCAAGATTCAGGTTGGCAGAAGATTAGATGGTTTGGAGGCTAGTAGCTTGCAGGAGTAGGCCTAGGGAAAGATAACAGAGAAATAAATGCTCTGGGTACAGCTCAAGCTGAATATTCGTAAAGCTTGGCTTTGGCCCTCACTGTTTCCTTCATCTGAGGAAATAAAAGCAACATTTACACAAATCCATATTTATCATTTGAACAAATCTCAATCCCTAGTGGCTCAAAAATATCAACATCAAAAGAGATAAGTAAATCTGACAGCCAAAAATCTGGGCAATAGCTTTGATCTCATTGACACAGGAAAAGACTTTCTCAACAGAGCAGCATTAACCCTAAAATTAACAGTTAACAAAAGTAGGGACCTCATGAAACTAAGATGCTTCTTCATACCAAAGGACACAGCCATTCAGACTAATCTACAGCATATTGAAAGGGAAAAGATTTTTTCCTCCCAAATACACATCAGATAGAGGGCTAATATACGAAATATGTTTAAGAAACCTAGATTTCAAGAAAACAAAAAAATTAAAATGAGGTACAGATCTACAGAGAATTCTCAAGCAAAGAAATTCAAATGGCTTCAAAGGTTTTAATTACATGTTCAACATCAGGAAAGTATAGATCAAAACGACTTTGATATTTAATTTTAGATCAATCACAATGGCTAAGGAAAGAAAAACATGTAATAACTCATGCTGGTAAGGATGTCAAATATTGGAAACTCTCATCTATTGCTTGTGAGAGAGGTAAAACCACAATGGAAATTAGAGTGAAAATACCTCAGGAAGTTGGGAAACTAAATAAAGAACCAGCTATTCCATTCTTGGTCATAAACCCAAATGATGCTCCATTGTACCATAGAGAAACTTGCTCAACCATTCTTGTTGCTACTCCTAATAGAAACATATTGGTTATCACCCTTGTTGTCCATAAAGAGATAAAGGATAACAAAAATGGAGTACATTTACACAACAGAATATTACTCAATCATTAAAAACTGAAATAATAAAATTCACAGTTAAATGAATGGAAGTAGGAAAAAGAATCCTAAGTGAGCTAACCCAGGCACAGAAAGACAAATGTAATATGTATTCACTTTTGTGTTAATATTAGATGTTAATACATTAGTGAACTAGGTGTAATTAGCAGAACCACAGAGATTAGGCATAGAGTAAGAGATTGGAGAAGACAAATAGATCTCCTTAGAAAAGGGCAATACAGTAGTTATAAATAGGTAAGAGAGGGGAGGAGACTAGAGTAGGAATAGCCAGGTGGGAGGGGAAAAGATTTAGGGGCTGAGGGAGGGACTATTGTGAGAGAGTCTGTTTACATTAAGTACCACTTAGGTGTAGGAATGTATGAAATCTTAATACAGGAGAAGTGTTCTAAAATACACACATAGATGAAGATGATCTGAATGAAACTATAAAATAATGAAGGAGCCCCAACTGTCCATCTATTACCACAAAATGAAGTTTTCATCACAGGAATTAGGTTAAATCTAACTGAGATGTTGGCCAAAGGGTTTTTAATGGGAAGACTCATACAAGCCAGGTATTCTCATGATTGCTGTCTACAAACTGACAACAAGAAACAATTCCTGAATATTACATCTACACAACTCACAGAACATTAGGAAGTCAAGGTGCTGCCTACATAGAGCCTTCACCCTTATGTACTAGTGTCTTTGGTATAGGAAGGCAGGTTCTCTGAATGCTACCAAAAGAAAAATGTGAATAAAACTCAGCTATGAACCCTTTGATCCACAATGGTGTCCCTCCCTGCAAGATATGCTAATGCATTGGTGGCACAAAGCTATTGGGAGTAACCAACCAACATCTGATTTGATTTAAGGACCATGCTAAGGTATAGAACCCATAACAGATCTTGCTTGGATGATCAAGAACCTTAGGTTTAAATAGATCAGGGATCTACAGGAAAATTAAATACTACTGTTTTAATAAACATTACTGATTATTAATAAATATTACTGGTTTACTAAAAGAAAGTATAAGTAAAATGATTTATAATGTCATTCATGTCTACTTATAAATCAGTGCTTTGCTCAGTCATCATTAGTGATGCTTCCTCCTTCAGCAGATGGGAACAAACACAGAGATTATTCAGACAATATTCACACAATGAGAGTTCTTGGGACACTCAACCCTAAAAGGGATGTCTCTAACAAATCCCTCTACTCTGTACTCAGGGAAACGTGCAGAAGTGGCAGAAGGAATGTAAAATCCAAGGGGATAGAGGACACAAAGGGAACAAGGATCATCACATGCATCCACTCACGATGACTGAGGTCTTTTGTATAAACATGGCTTCCAATTAAAGATCCTTCAAAGAAGACCTAACACCAATACTCTTCAAACTATTCCACAAAATCGAAACAGAAGGAACACTACCCAACTCGTTCTAGGAAGCCAAATTACACTGATACCAAAACCACACAAAGATCCAACGAAGAAAATGAACTTCAGACCAATTTCCCTAATGAATATCTATGCAAAAAATACTCAATAAAATTCTTGCCAACCAAATCCAAGAACACATCCGAACAATCATTCAACATGATCAACTGGGCTTCATCCTAGAGATGCAGGGATAGTTCAATATACGGAAATCCATCAGTGCAATCCACTACATAAACAAACTCAAAGAGAAAAACCACATGGACATTTCATTAGATGCTGAAAAATCACTTGACAAAATTCAGCATCCTTTCATTCTAAAAGTCTTGGAAAGAACAGGAATTCAAGGCCCATACCTAAACATAATAAAAGCAATTTACAGCAGACCAACATCAAAGTAAACAGAGAGAAACTTGAAGCAATCCCACTAAAATCAGGAACTAGACAAGACTGCCCCCTCTCATCATATCTTTTCAATACAGTACTTGAGGTACTAGCTAGAGCAATTCGACAACATAAGGAAGTCAAAGGGATACAAATTGGAAAGGAAGAAGTCAAACTATCACTATTTTCAGATGATAAGATAGTATACTTAAGTGACCCAAAAACCTCCACCAGAGATCTCCTATAGCTGATAAACAACTTCAGCAAAGTGGCTGGTTATAAAATCAACTCAAGCAAATCAGTAGCCTTCCTATACTCAAAGGAGAAGCAGGCTGAGAAATTAGGGAAATGACACCCTTCACAAGACCCACAAACAATGTAAAGTATCTTGGTGTGACTCTAACCAAACAAGTGAAAGATCTGTATGACAAGAGCTTCAGATCTCTGAAGAAGGAAATTGAAGACCTAATGGTATTTCTAAGTATGCAAATAAATCAGTGTCTTTATATCTGTTTTGTGTGTGTGTGTGTGTGTGTGTGTGTGTGTGTGTGTGTGTGTGTGTGTGTGTGTGTGTCTTTTCTTGGGCTCTTTTCCTTCTGTTTTGTCCTATTCGTGTGAGTTCTTTTACGTTAGTATATTATTCTTTATTATTGTCTCTTAGAAGCCAGTTTATGTCCTAATGGCAGGAAGAAAGGGAAGGGATCCAGATGGGAAGTGAGGTAGCTAAGAACAGGGTGGAGTTAGAAAAGTATCTGGAGAGGGAAACTGCATTCAGAACATAATTTTAAAAAGATAAGAGAAAAAGTTAGTTTCAATAAAAGGAAAAAAAGAAAATTATTTCAATCTATTACTTAATTACTGTACAATTAGTACATTCATATGTGTGAAGTACTATTAAGAGCTTAAAACACAATCCAATGAGGGGTAGTATGGATGGCTCAGTCATTAAGAGCACTGGCTTCTTTTTCAGAGGTTCCAGGCTTCCCATATCCCACATGGTGGCTCTGAATTGTCTGTATTGATGTTCCAGTGGTTCCAACTCCTTTTTCTTGCTTGCGAGTACCAGACATACATGCAGTATACATGTATACTACATGTATGCATGATATACATTCAAGAAAAATATTGATACACACAAAACAAAATAAATTTTTAAAAGTTGAATGATTTTGAATTCATCTGTGACCTGTATCAACTGAAAGAATAAATTTGAGGTTATCTTTTCTTATTTAGCACAAGAGATGAAGTCTTCAAAAATTTCCCCCTTAAGCTGTAGGTATAGTTAACTGTGAATCAATTCAGAAAAGATAGTAGTTATAACCTGTCCTTGAAGCTGACTGTAAGGGTAAAGTTTATTTTGTTGCTCTGAAACTCATACAACCAGATCTTCAACACCTGCTTCTAGGGAGGATACAAGCAAGAATTGATTGAATGTGTAGTTATCCTTTGAATCTGCATAGCAATGGAAACATTTAATCAATAGGTATTGAATAAGTCATTTGTATATGGGCTCCTAAAGGAGAAATGGGTTGCTGACATATTGTTTTAGAAAGGTTAAGCGTTGTCTTTCCCAATCACTTTCAAGAACAATTTAAGTTTTAATTAAGAGAATTACTTTATTTGGCAAGATTTCTAAGCATTCATTTAGGAAAAAAATCACTCAGTTTTTTCCAGTTGGTGCTGATCTTGTTTGGTGAGAATCATCTAGAAAGAAGTAAAATTAAAGGTACTTTCTTAAAGTTGTATCATTCATACCTTATAAATTTATTTGGCGTCAATAATTTGTATTTTTTTCAGGACCTAAAATAGTATACAGWTTTGAGTAWAAAATATATAATTAATTTAAAAGTCTATTATGATTCCCATTCTTGTGTGTAAGAATATATATAAACTTTAAAACATTCCTTTGTGTTATATTAAAATTATAATTTCAAAGTTTTGAATATTTTAAGATTATTAGTAATGAACAAAAAATTGCTAGTAATTAGAAGTAATCAGAAAATAATATACGAAAAAGAAGGAAGGTGATTAAAATTAGAGACTACATGAGAGACTATCTATCAGTTTAAATTTTAAAGTTTAAATAGTTGTACTTTTAACTTTGCAAAATATACAAAACTTTAAGTAAGCCAAAATCCAACATGGATATGAGATTATCTCCAAAGTTACCCAAGTAACTCATGAGATGCCTTTGCTAATTAATTATCTATGGCAATTTGTGGCAATAAGGGAGGGAGAATTTTCCTTCTTCATGGTTGTAGTAACTGACAGCTTGTCCATTCCCTGGTTCATTTTACCTATAAATGTGTGATGGTTTGTATATGCTCACACCAGGGAGTGGCAATACTAAAAGGTGTTGTCCTGATAGAGTAGGTGTGGTGTTGTTGAAGTAGGTGTGTCAGTGAGAATATGACATATCACATTAAGACCATCATCCTTGTCCTAGCTGTCTTGAAGTCAGTCTGCTACTAATAGCCTTCAGATGAAGATGTAGAACTCTCAGCTATGCCTGCACAATGCCTACCTGCCTTGATGATAATAGAATGAACTTGTGAACCTGTAAGCTAGCCCCAATTAAATGCTGTCCTTTATAAGACTTGCTTTGTCTTCAAAAAGACTTGCTTTATTTCAAAAAGTAAAACCCTAACTAAGAGAACATCCATATATGCCTATATACAACATCATTTATACAACATGCATATATACAACATCAATTATAACTAGTGAGTTATGAAAATTAAATAAAACAAAACAAAATGGAGTGGTCACAAAGATAGAAGAGGACGTATGGAAGGAAAATTTATGTCATCTTCACATAGCATCTGAACCTAATTCTCCAACCACAGCAAGTCCTGGATACCCCAACACACCAGAAAGACAAGATTTGGACTTAAAAGCACTGTTTCCCCCACTAGGTTATAATATAATTGCATCATTTCCCCTTTCCCTTTCCTCCATTCAAACCTTTCCATGTACTCCCACCTATTGGCTTTCAAATTTGTGAACACTTTTTCATTAATTGTTGATATATCTGTCTATGTCTGTGTCACTATATAGATATGCTTATAATATGCTTACTTCTCATAGCGTTACTTGTATATCCATATTCTTCATGAGTGACCAAGTGGTATGCTCTTCCTTCGGGAAGACAATTTCTTCTATTTTCACTATTCCTTAGTTGCCTGTTGTCCTTTTTGTAGAGCTGAGGCCTCCTGGGATTTTCCTTGCCCATCTTTGTATTCTATTGGTGCTGTTTATTTTTCAGATCCTATTAAATCAGTTGCATATCACATGATGATCTAGTTTAGAAAGGTATTTCTTTACTGTAGAACATTCCCTGTGGGGTGATAGGAGAGAGCTCTCTCTTCTTGTCTTTTACAGACCAGTCATAGTATGAACTGCTAGTTGCTTACTATGCTTACTTGCTTTCCTTTAGACTCAAAATTTTAGAAAATAGAACTAAATGATAGGTAATTTGGTAGATGTTATTTGTGTGCCTCTATTTTATCTCATCTTTGCCTTTGATTACCCCTCACCACCGTTTGCATTTCTGCTATATTTCCTTTGGGTTAAATGATTTATTCATCTCTAGTACATGTTAGCATCAATCTGGCTGGCAGCATAATTTCTTCAGTCTTTGGATTAGAAGCTCAATTTGTTCTCAGCTTTAGAGGATTTTTTTCTAAAAAACTGCTTGCTGAAGAAGTCTGTGTTTTATATAAGTATTTTGAAGGCTTTGTATCATTTTTAGTTATTATTATGTTTTCATCTTTTCTGCAGGAAAAATAATTTGTGATCTTGTTTTTCACTTTTTGAATGAAATGTATATTGTTCTTTGCTATTTTTAAAACCATATATTTTCCTTTATCTTTCTCTTTTAGATAAATATTTTTTACCTAAAACGGTTAAAGAAATTATGACCAGCTTTCTTTTGAATAAAAGTTGGGTAGGAAATCAATATTCCTCATAAAAATGATGCTTGCACTAAGTTACACTTTTTTTTTAACTACTTGGTGTAGAGCAACTCCTATCAGTTAACTCGTATGTGAATCAGATTTGTAATTGGGAGATGATGACTCCTTAATGATTGCTTTGTTTATTCCTTATCTCATTCCTCTGAAACTAACAACATCCTCATGGTAAATGTTGTCATAGTGATTGAATCTTGCTGGATTTGTTCTGTTTAGTTATTAAGCCATACCAGCAATTAAAGTCATAATATATAATTCTCATATTATATTGTTTCATTGATTCAAAATTTTGGCCAATTTTTCCATTTCATATATCTTCAAAATTGTGGAAAGCAGAATAATGTTAAACTTCTCAATATAAGATTTCAATGTCATGATCACCCACAGTCCTTTTTACTATTATATTTATTTTAGTCCTATTGCTGATTTCTAACTTGTGTTAATTGCTTTAATTAAATACCAAAAGCTGAAAAACTTTTAAAGATGAAGAAGTTTATTTAGCTCATGAGTTTGGAATTACACACAGACTATTATCAGTATAACTAACTAGTTGTCCACCTAAATTTTCCACAAATAACATTCTCTACTAGCTATATAATTTATTGTTGTATTTTTCTCTATGCCTTGTTAATTGAGTCACATGAGACTCAGTAGTGATCAACTGAGTTTAATTGGGAACCAGTTAGATTCTGGACAACATATGCACCATGATACATGTTTTGGCTTAATTTTGTTTTCAATATTCAAGTATTAAGAGTAATAACAGTAATAAGAATGATTTCCTTAAAATTTTGTGCTAAAAATATCAAATGAAAATTAGCTGAACATAGATGTTCTGTAAGCAATCTAAAATTCTCGAGAAATTAGAACACACTTGAAATCCCTCTGCACTTATTAAGAAACAACTAAAGGTTAAGGAAAATATGAACACCTTTTTTGAAAAAGTTAAGTAGGAAATAAATACGTTCTCTTATCTTAATCAAATGCTATACCTCATAAATTCAAGTTGTTAAATTTCAGGTTCTCCAGTGGCTCTTTAAATGTCTACTAATTCATTTTATGTTTCTCATGACAAATTACTATCTATGTATTCATAGATATACTGTTCTTTCTATATATGACATGCTTCCATGTAGAGGGCAATTTTTTTGAAAGATGGCAAATATCGATAAATACACATTTTAAAATTGATTGCTTCAATACCTGCTCCTAATCTTACAATATTAAACAGAATCCCTTAACATTTACTCTCAATGCTCTTTAGAAAGCAAATATATTTCAGTTCCTGAGTAAAACACTGAGTATTAAAGACTTAGCTAAATTATACCAACTGCTGCCAATGGCATCCCCTGCAGTGAATTAAAAAATACATTTAGCATGAAAACAAGGACCAGATGTTATTTTTACAGTCATTGTTCAAATGACTCCTGTGAGCTACATTTTCTCTGGTGTTTCTTTCACATCTCATAGAGATGACTTATGGGTTTTTATGCTGATGAAAGGATAGGTGGGGTGATGATAGTGGTGATAATTTAACCTATAATTATATCATAAATTGTCTTTCTGAAGATGAGAATCAGTTCAACTGTATACAATGAGCCTCTTCAGGCTGAGGTACTGAAACTATAAGAGTTTACCTTCTATCCCTGGCACAGAGTCCCAGGAATGTACATGCTATTATCAAAGAAAAAAATTAAGATACATGGGGGCTTCTTTACATCTCATTACTCTCCACATAGAAAAGTCATGAGACAGTAGTGTCCTAGAGATTCAAATCAGTATATACTTGAATAAATCTAACTTGCCTTGGATGAGTTAAAGACCTAAGGAAAACTGTCTTCAATAAAATAATCTTGTAGATATAACGTCTAATAACTTTCTAACACTTATTGCTGATAAATAGTATTAAAATATTCTTATTCATTTATTTGGTATGATTTAAATAAAGTCAACTTGGAAGTTATAGTAGTTCTTTTTATGATCATAGAATTTTGCAGATAAGCAAATAGTATTACATTAAGTTGGAAGGCAGTCCAACACATAGCAAGGTCCTGGATTACAGATTGGGATATAGCTCAATAACAACAAAACCCCTAACAATTTTTAAATACAATAAATATGGTATGTGATATATTCATCAGATACATGTTTCCATTTATCAAAAAGAAAAAATTTGCAATTCAGTGACAGAATTTTAGAATTCTACTCCCAACCACACATAGGCATGCAAAAGTAGTAACAAACAGAGAATGTGAGATACAGGATCTGATTCTAACTATGAAGAATCACATGTGGTCACATAATAAGTGGAAGTAAAGTTTTTTCATAAGAGCATATTACCAGATATCTGCATAAGTGACTGTGACTCAGGACAGTTTAATTTGGCTTATTCCAATTCTGTAAGGCAAAGTTTTTTTTTTTTAACTAGACATAAGGGCATAGGAAAATGACTTTAACTTCCTTGCAGAAGAGCCAGAGAGAAGTGATCAGAAGCCTTTTCTGTGTGTAGTATGTTTACTCTTACTCTGTGATGTTGTGAGGCAAGAAAGAACTCAATCTTATAAGCATGTGCAAACTCACAAAGAGAAGAATTTCTCTCTTAGATTAGGATGCCATTATACAAATATGGCCTCCTGCCTTCAGTTTTGGCATTTTCCATAAGACACCTAGTGCAACTTCTTTTTTTCCTTAATTTTAAGTTAGTTAAGATCACTATCTCTCTTAAATTGGCCAATGATATTGAAGACAAAATCCCATTCTCTTCAACAAACTTTGATGCAACATACTGCATCCTAAATCCAAACATTCCCTGCCCCACTCCTGCCTCATCTGTCTTCACATTTCTCTAGAGCCAAAATATCTTGTATAGCAGAAACTTAGCCTCAAAATATTCTCTTCCTTTTTTGGCCTTTCTTTTATAACTTAAATAGCATGCCCATGAAAGATATTTTTTCTGATTTTTCTAGATAAATATTTGCCCATTTTTTCTCTCATGTAGAACTATATAATTCACCTTATACTATTTAAAGTAATATATAATTTTATTTAACTATTGACTTTATTAGTACTCTTTTTCTTTAAAATGAAACTTTTAGAACAAAATTAAATGCTTGTAAATTGAAAATAATTTGCTGTGTCAATCAGATACTAATTCATTTTAGGTTTCCTGTAGTATTGATAAAGTCATTAAGAGCCAGTGATAATCGGCATCGATATTCTCCTACTACCTTCTTTCAACTGATTAAACAATAACAGCAACAAGGCTAAAGAATATTGGAGGCCTTTTAAAGAAGGTGATTAAGGCTACATTAAAGCTGAAACTTAAAAAAATAAAACAAAAAGAAGTGGCACTGTTACCCAGTTCAGGGACATTGAACATCATGAGAACTAGAAAACTACATCAGAAAGGTATACCAAGAATTTTGTTGGTAATTAAGATATATAGTCAAATAGGTGACCAGAAAAATGGTACAATATTATGTTTAGAGAAACAGAAACATAAGAATTGAAAAGGACATTGAAATGAATTCCAATGTCCTTTTCTTTTCTTTTTTTTTATTTTCTTTTTTTTTATTGGCTATATTCTTTATTTACATTTCATTTCCCTTTTTCCTGGTTTCCCCGCCCCCCAATGTCCCATATGTCTTTTTACCTCTCCTCCCCCCCTCATTCCCCTATTCACCCCTTC
>BDUI01000069.1:658207-671623 GCA_002335545.1 Apodemus speciosus
CACTATTGCTCTGTAGTATTGTTTGAGATCTGGGATATTGATTCCCCCAGAAGTTCTTTTACTGTTGATAATATATTTAGCTATCCTGGGTTTTTTGTTATTCCAGATGAATTTCAGAATTGCTCTTTCTCACTCTGTGAAGAACATGTTCTTTTCAAATATGTTTTAATCATCATTGTCATCATATCATCACCACTGCCACCACCACTACCACCACCAACACCACCACCACCACCACCACCACCACCACCATCACCACCACCCCAACACTGCCATTGGTTGTTTACTCTCTCATCATGAAGGGATTTTAGATTTGCAAAATAAATAAATAAATAAATAAATAAATAAATAAATAAATAGCTGCAACTTAGCTCAGCAATGAAATAATCCAAATAGGCATTATTTTGCAGTTGGAAAAGCATTTAAGTATAATGACTATAGCCTCAATAATAGCAACAGTTTATCAAAGGCATGATAGTGCCATGGCATAAGTGTAAAATTAAGCAGAAAGAAACTTAAGTTCAACATTTAAATCTCTATATTTCACATTATCGACCCAGTATATAAAACCATAAACCAAAGGTTTTCTCTCCCATTTCTTATGGTTCTTTAGTATTTTTATCCATACTATTTTTACTATTTTTATTCTGTAGTAAATAATCATTGTCAGCATCAATATTTTGTAATTTAATATTTTGAGTTGTGAAATATTCTCTCTCAAGTCAAAATAGTTCACAGAATTTATTATCTTGTAGGTGATAGTTGGGAAAACTAGTGTTTGAGCCCTGTCCCTTATTTGTTTAAGTATCAGAGTCAAATGATTTAATACCTTTAATTTTTTCATGGTAATATATAAACCATGAAACCTAAATGAATATTCATATTTTTATTTCTAATGAATTTACAAAATTAGCAGTGTTGATCATGTCTATGTGATAATTTCCTTCAGTGTGATTTTGTTTTAATCAAAATTTATGAAGTTGTTTTACTTATTCCTTATAAATATGATAATTAWGTCAATTAAAACAGGGACTGTTTGTGAGATATTTTCACAAAAATTATAATTTGAAAATCCCATCACTTAATGTATGATTCTGTGAATTAATTTTTAGAAAAATAACAGATAAAAGTATACCATTGTATCAGTTTAATACAGATAGTACAAATTGGACACCTTTTGATTAATAACACATAGCTTGAAATTATAAAATTATATTTCTTTCTGTATTACTATCCACAGATGTAACTCTCCTCTTAGGACCTTATTTAACTTTTAGGACATTTCTTCTTATTCTTTAATCTATTTTCATTAGAATTAGGACATGGGTGAAAATTCAGAAGTAATTAAAATTRACTTTGAAGTACACATTAAAATTTAAGACATAAAACTCTGGGATCAATATTAAATATCTTTGAGTTTTGTTGTATGGCTTGGGCAAACTGCAGCAAAAATTGTGAGTACACATTTTCCATTTTCCTTTCCATACAAGGAAGGTCTGATTATATTTTTCTTCTAAATTTTCTTTTATTTAGTATATAGATTATGGTAATCAAATTTCAAACTATGCATAAGTTATTATCTTCAGATTTTCTCTCTTCCTAATTCCAACCTCTAGATTAAAATGTGAGCAGTTTGACTAGGTTTTCATATATACATATATGCATATATGAAAAGATATGTGTGCACACAAAGAAGCACACACACACACACAAACACTACTGTCCCATTTCAGTGACTAACCAGTACTAGTAGTTTTCTCACAACTTCTGACTTTGCTAAAATTGAAGTTCAATATGAGTTTCTGGTAGATTATCTTTCTTGAAGAGAATACAGAATTTAGGACAACTCTCTTCTTACCATTACCTATTTATTACAAGGAATATTTTAAATGAACAGATGAATAGCAGGAGAATTTATGGGAGACGACTGAAAATGTTCATTCCTTTCTCTGGTTGTAATATCCTCAATATATTCAGCACTCTGGTCAGAAACTTCCCAAGCCCTGACCTTTGGAGATTTTATGTAAACTTCCTAAATGCATAATTTTCTAAAATACTGACCATTTGTGATCAACAGAACCTTTCGCCTCCTCTTTATAGAATTCGAAAGAAAGTGATGGAAATTCAGTCATCTAACTAACTCTTGGTTTTCTTGGCATAAAGCCACAACTGTACTGAATTTTCTGAGACCCCAGCACCTAAACCATCCATTTTTGCATCAGTATGAGAAAACACTTCACTTCACAAGTTACATAGGTTAAGCTGTTGTATTTCTGGACATTGGAACAGAAAACAAATGTGTATTTACTACTATGTCACAATATCTAAAGGTAAGTTTTTAGTTGGATCAGATTTGATAATGTTTAAATCTAGAGGTTTAATGAGATTACCAGACAGCATGTGTTTAAATGGTATACGAACAGGAAAGATTTTGAGATATAATAAATAGTTTGAAATGAATTAACATCAATGCATTTAGTAATTAAGAATTTAAAATCATTGCACTGAGAAGCTGAAGTCAGGCCCTTTAAGGTTAGAAAATGAACAGTATGTGAAAGAGTAGCAGAAATAGATTAGAAATCCCCTCTTCATAAATTCTGCTCTTGAAGGGAAATAGAATGGAAGAATAACTAGAGAAGCATCAATTATAGATAAATATTATTAAACACAGGAAAAGCAAGTCATGCTTTCTCTGCCAAGATGTATTTTGTTTATTAATGCCTGTGTAATGTGTATATGCATTTGTGTGTTCATTTACACTCATATTTATGTTCACATGCAATGGACACATGCATGTATCTGTTTATGCTTGAAAATTTCAATATATGTACTGGATGTCAGAGGAAAACATTTTGGAATTAGTTCTATTTTTCCACAGTGAGACTCAGGAATTTTCCTCAGTTTCTCAGCATTGTGCAATTAGCTATTTTACCTATTGGATCGTCTCACTGGCCACTTGCTACATTTTAATGAAATGCTTATTTTGTAAGTTTTGATAAGTTAGCCTATAGTATGATAAGATTTTTATTTTATGAATATGTATACCTACAAATGAGTGGACTATTCTAGTATTAAATACAGCTAACATTTTGCTTCATTGTGATACACAAAAGCCTTTAGTTTCCTCCTATTAGACTGTGATAAGATTGGTTTTTTTTTTGTTTTTTGCCATTTAGGTTTTATTTTATTTATCTACATTGTAAACGTTATCTCCCTTCCCAGTATGCTCTCTACAAATTTCCCATCTCCTCTCCCTGCCTCTATGAGGGTGCTCCACCACCCATCCACTCATTCCCATCTTAGCAACCTAGCATTCCCCAATGCTTGGTCATCCAGCCTCCACTGAACCAAGGGTCGTCCCTGTCTTTGTCGCCAGAGAAAGCAATCCTCTGCTACATATCTGGCTGGAGCCGTGGTTGCCCCCATTATACTCTTTGGTTGGTGGATTAGTTTCTGAGAGCTTTGAGAGGTCAGGTTGGTTGATGGTGTTATTGTTCCCATGGGGTTGTAAACCCCTTCAGCTCCTTCAGTCCTTGCCCTAACTTCTCCATTGGGGTTCCCATGCTCAGTTCAATGTTTGACTACATGCATCCTCATCTGTATTCTTTAGGCTCTGACAGAGACTTTCAGGGAACAGCAATACCAGGCTCCTGTCAGACAGCATTTCTTGGTATCAGCAATAGTGCCTGGGTATGTTATCGGCAGCTGGGCTGAATCTTAGGTAGGCCAGTCTCTGGAGGGCCTTTCCTTCAGTCTCTGCTCAACTGTTTGTCCCCGTATTTCCTTTTGACCAGAGGAATTCTGGATTAGTATTTTCAAGGTGGCTGGCCCCATCCCTCAACCGGGGTCTGTTCCTATCAACTGAACATGGTCTCTACAGTCTCTCTCTCCCCTTTGTTGGCTATTTCACCTGATGTCATCCCTGTTGGGGCCTGGGAACCTCTTGGGTTCCTGGCATCTAAATATAAAATTAACTCAATTAAATCAGTGGCTTTCTTCTACTCAAAGGATAAATGGGCCGAGAAAGAAATTAGGGAAGTGATACCCTTCACAATAGTCACACATAATATAAAATACCTTGGTGTATCATGAACAAAGCAGGTGAAAAATCTGTATGACAAAAATTTCAAGTCTCTGAAGAAATAAAAAAAAAAACCTGAAAAGGTGGAAAGATCTTCCATGCTCACTGACTGTAAAAATGTAAACATAAAAATGACCATCTTACCTAAAGCAATTTATAGATTCAATGCAACCCCCTCAAAATTTCAATTCAATTCTTCACAGAGATAGAAAGAGCAATTCTAAAATTTAGCTGGAATAATAAAAAACAAAGACAGCAAATAATATTCTCAACATTAAAAGAACCTCTGGGGGAATCACCATCCTTGACCTCAAGCTATACTAAAGAATAGTGCTAAAAACCACATGGTATTGGTACAGAGAAAGGCAGGTAGATCAATGGAATAGAATTGAAGACACAGAAATGAACCCATGCACCTATGGTCACTTGATCTTTGACAAAGAAGACAAAAGTATCCAGTGGAAAACAAAGACAGCATTTTCAACAAAAGGTTCAACTAGCCTTTAGCATGTAGAATGCAAATTGATCTATTCTTATTCCTTGTACAAAGCCCAAGTTAAAGTGGATCTAGGACCTGCAAATAAAACCGAATACCTTGAATTTAACAGAAGAGAATGTGGGAAAGATTATTTTTCTTAAGTGGGAATATATCACAGTGGTAAAACGCTTAGGCACTGAGAAGCTTAATTGACCTCAGCAACACACACAGGCTGACTTTTGTCTCTAGTATCTTAGAATGGCCAATAATAATGATTTAATGAAGTTCCTTACACAATCTTTGACATACAGTCATGGTCAGTAATTTTCATTATTCTGTATTTATCTGATTCCTATTAATAACTTAATGTTAAACATAATTATCTCTAGAATCTAATTCTGCATCTTTGATTTAAAAACTAAGGGGATAGAAATAATGAGAGGAATAATTCACAATAATTCCAATGTAGAAGTAGGAAAAGTTCCACCTACATCTGCTGGAACATTAATGCCTTATGGCCTGTAGCCTGTTTCTACAAAGTTCAGGCATCCAAACCTAATGAAGCAGAAACCTGTCAGTTGATTTTAAGAGAGAACTGTACAATTTTATTTCTAGATTCTTTCTCTTAAAGGTTTATTATTTAAATATTTTGAGGATTTCAGACATAAACATAATGCATTTTTTAAATCCATGCCCAATCACCAAGTTTTTTCTTACTGTGTTTGCCAAAAACATATTTGTGTATATAAAAAATTAAATTTTCATATCACAAAGAAATACATAGTTTTTGTGTATAACTTTTTGTGATCCTAAATCAACACACAATGTAGTATTTCCCATATGGTATTTTCCACACATATTGTCAATGCATCAGTCTCACCAGATCTGCAGTGGTCACTGAATAGTATTATAAAGTTAATGCATCTTCGGATCATTCTGTTTTTCTGCTGTACATCATTCTACAGAGAATTGTCAGCTTCATGCTTACAGCTGCTCTCAATCTGTCATCATGAATGATAAATGAGCATCAGAGTCTTATTTTCAAGTGGAAATTATCATCACTATGAGAATGAAAGAGGAGCATATTGAGGCTTCATCACATGATCCTTTATATAGGTAAGGGCTCACTGGAATGGTGGGTAACATAATATTGATAAATATGTGATGAATTTTCAAAGGTTACTATCCTTAACATTTGATTTTATCTGAAAATATGCTTTTCCATATAAATTCCATTTGCAATGACAGATAAAAGTTTTTCACATTTCTGTATTATTTGTGATCTAAGCATTACATGCTGTTGTTGGTTTTGATATTTTCTTTTTCTTTTTTTTTTTTTTTTGAGAATCTTAGTATATATAATAGTCTTAGAAAAAAGTGGGAGGCCTGATCTCAGTTTTTAAAGATAAAAATATTTTGTCTCTCCAAAACAAATGTAAGAATTCATTGTTTTCAGAATGATAAAATTAATATCTCCCCCAAATAAAGTGTAGGTGTAGAGGAACTTTGATCCACCAACATAACTGAAAGACTAAGTTTGTGTTATCTGGCTAGAATGCAGACATATAAAATACTTTATTCCTCTGGCTAGAATAGTTTAGTATACATTGTTATTCCCAAATAATGATGTGCAATTAAGGGGCAGGCAAAGTGAAAAATCAGAAAAAGATTTGAGAGAATGAGTCAGAGATAGGATACACCCAAGATCATGAGATAGAGGGAGAGAGAGAGAGAGAGAGAGAGAGAGAGAGAGAGAGAGAGAGAATGGAGTTTTAACCATAACAGTTGTTTTATAGAGACAGGTTACAGGTGAAGACAGAACTAGTCAGAAAGTAAGAAAGAGTCAGAAGATTAAAACATATTTACAGAGTTTGAAGTCAAGCAGAGTAATTCAGTCAGAAGCCACAGAAGCCACAGGAATCCAGTTTGATTCAGTCAGATTATAGAGGAGTTTGGGGTAGGGCACTTGAGTTGAATCAGCCAGCAAGAGTTCAGAAAGAATTAAAAAGGGTGAGATTATTCAGCAGTAGGCCCCTGAGACAATAATTATATCTTGTAAATAACAGTTACTTCTCTATCTGGAATCCAACAAAACTGAAGAAACAGAATGCGTACCAATATTACAGAAAGCAGAGGACATGAGAAAGAAATGTCATAGAAAATTGAATGCATGTTATTGAATGATGCAGAGGAGAAACTTGTCTGGGATCATCTCCAGAGGAAGTATCAGATCTCTGAGGTCAATTTGATACCCAGAGAGATTTGGAAGACCCCAACGTTGTGAGAGGCTTGATCCCAGATCAAAAAGTAACTGAGTAGGTTCTGACACTGTGAATCACAGTAAGTCACCCCCAAAAGAAAACTTTCATTATATAGACACTCTTCCTGCTTGAAAAAATAGGAAACTCCATTTGAAGTCCCTTAACATGAAAAATATGAGTTAAGGGGATATTAAAATTACTTGAACCAGCCATAACAGTATTTACTGCAACTATGACCATGGGAGTAAACTTATCCCTACTCTCAGTTGCAATTTGAATATACTTCCTCTCAAAAAACTGTTGAAAAATGACTGTAAAACAAGCAATATTAACTATGATAGTACAAAGCCTTGAGTGATAAAGTGAAGTAAGAGATCAGAATATCTCTTACTTAATATTTAGCTTATCATGCCTTATAAAATTGAGTTCAAGTTAGACAGCCTATTGAAACTACAGTAACCTCTCTCAATGAAATTGATAAAGGTGGCCATACTCTTTAATTTTCCAGTTTTCTGGAATTAAATGCCAGAAAATGGTGAAAGCACACACACACACACACACACACACACACACACACACACACACACACACACACACAAAGGACAACTGGCTTTGCATCCTGTTAAAATATAAAATTTAAATCATTTTAAAGAAGCAGTAATAACTTATGAAATGTACTTACCTTATATGGAACAGAAGTTAACCTGGGTTATCTAAAACAGGATTCTCCCCCCAGGATTGGAAAGATTTATCTGCAGCTGTACCCAAATACTGATTCTCAGTATTAATGACTGACATCATGACAAAAAAACCCAAAATTATGGAAAATCACAATAGGTCAAACCTGTTAATATTGTGAAAGACCAATTGATAGGTGAAAGTCAATTTGTTGATTTAATATGATAGATGTTATTTGGTGACACTATTATTATACAATGTTCTTTAGTAGCTTTAAAAGCCATGGATAAGGTGAAGAAACAAGGAAAAAAGCTTATGGCATTCACAAAGATTATGCAAAGCTACAGAGAGACTTTTACTGATTTCTTACACAGATTAATGTCAGGGCAATATCAAATCTAGATGTGAAAAAGGTACCAGTTGAAACGTTAGCTTTTGAAATGCTAAATGTAAAAATTTCTTAGACCTTTAAAAGCTCAATCAGCACCCATGAGTGAATGGATTATAACTACTGCTAACATTGACAATAATGCCTATGTAATAGAACTATCAATAGACAATATTCCTAGATAACAAATTAGCTGCTTCTTTGGCTATAAATATGGGGTCATTTGAAAAGGGATTTAGACAAGTCATTTGTTGAGACTTCTCTCAGCTTTTGGGAGTTTAGAATGTATGGAAAGGCTAGGCATTAGACTAATGAATGCAGTTCACCATGAGATATATGAGGTAATACCTCACCAAAGGGAAACTCCCTGGGAAATAATTTGTAATTACAGGAAACTCCCTTAGAGCGTTCATTAGTTTCCAGACAACAAAAACATGAGACAGGTGTTTTCTACCAGAAATCCACAGTGGAAATCTAATGCACATTAGAGAAGGAAGCACTTCCCTAGACTTAACAAAAAGTAAAAATCTCACACTCTCACTAAAAATTCCATGCTATAAAATCCTGTCTGTGTTTCATGGACCCTATCCCCAAAGACCGTAGGGATTGTTTTAGAAGCAAGAAGTCTAACATCTCAAAAATTCATTGGGCACCCAGGAATTGTAGAGGTTCAATGGCCAGATTGAGATCATGGCTTATGTAAAGAAAAATATGCAATAAAGCAGGATACAGGATTGCTCAGATCAACTGCTTATACATGTCAAAAGAAAAGCAGCTGAATTTCTAAGAACAGGAAGATTTGGAAATACTGAAAGACAGGTTTCTTGGAAAACTCTTATCAATGACCACAAACCAAACCTTAATACTAAAATGAATGGTATTTACATTGAAGTTTTGGCAGACATGAAGTTGATGTAACTTTACTCTCATGAAAAATTTTGATTCTACATTTGCCCATTCAGAACGCATCTACATAGTTTGTTCTGATAGGAACATTATCCTAAGTAAACCAAAATCTAAGACAAATTAGGGTCTGGGCCCAGAGAGTTAGGAGGGTTAAAACCTTATGTGGTAGACATTGGCATAAACCTATGGGGTAGAGATCTGCTATAACAATGGGGAACTAATATTAATATTCCTTCTATCTCAGGAGATGGATACTTATATTAACTAACAGTGTATATCGACATTTTATGTAATATGTCGTCATTGTTTCTGTATTTAAATAGGTAAGAAGAACAGATCACTGGCATGGAGGGGGCAGAGTGTGTGACTACTGTCTCATTTAAAAGCAAAAACTATTTAGCTGTTGATTTGTGTGGGTTCATAAAGATTTAATTATACATTGATAAACAGAAGGGGCAAATAAAATTACCCAAGAGACACTTGATTATAAGGAAACAAAACAAAACAAAACAAAACAGAAAACAAATCACCAACAAAAACTAAACAAAACAGAAAAACCTGCTGAATTAGATCAAACTGTATAATTTAGACATGTATTAACATCAGAACTGAAGTAAGAGAAGGGGTTCCATTGGGGAAAAAGTTTTGTTTATATTTTTGACAGGTGATGAAAGACTTGATTTTCATCCATCTTGATTAAGACCAGCTATGCATAAGAAGTTTTATCAATCTTAAGAATAGATGTGCATAATAGAAGCTTCCATATGAAAGACACTATTGAAGGAGGGAAGAAATTCTGAAAAAGAACAATGTAGAAAAGACAGAAAGTCTCATGGGGACAGCTCAACAAACTACAGGAAAAAGGAAAGATTATTCCTCAGACTGAAAAAATGGATGCTGAAATGGACATTTGCTGAACATGATCAGGACCATGATTATGGGATATGGATCATTGCATCAACAGATCTTCAAAGGGCATTCAAACTGCTAAATTTAAGGACATTGGGACTGCTAAATTTGCACAATTGATAATTGTTTCTGTTGCAATAGTTAAACTATAAATGATGTTTAGCTTAAACAGAAAGGGGAAAGATATAGAGGAATTTTAATATAGCTACATTGTTGCTCTGATCATGTCCAAAGATGTTCTAGGGCTGGATAATTCATTTGGTATGAAAAATGTCGTATAGTTTTAATCCTTCTGACTGAACTCCTTTAGTCCATGTTACCCCTTGCTACTAAGATTCAGTCTACCATTTCCAGAAAGCTTTTCTGAGCTCAGCACAAATTAGCTGAGTCACTTTTTTTTTTAAAGCAGGGCTTTCTCTTCTCATTTCTGGGAAGCCTGTCCTGTGTCATCTACCTGAGGAATGTCACATAATTCTTGGCAAAATTACAGTTTTAACAACCTAAAATGCCTTTCCATGAAAATGAGGTATTCCCCAGAGCCATAATTCTCAGCCAATGTAGCCTTAGCCTAAGAAAAACACATTTTCATTCTCAAGGTTCACAATGTTCGTTGTGTGTGTGTGTGTGTGTGTGTGTGTGTGTGTGTTCTTTGCTTTATCCCAAATAAAGCATGTCATTGCTATATCATTGAACCTGGTGTAAGAGAGTTGTTTTGTTGAATAGTAGCCAAGAGAGCTGTAACACTAAAATTTTTGGAGACGGCTTTCTCCCCACAGCATTCACTGCAAGATCATGATCCTGCAGACTAACCCATTCTGGACTTCACCTCATTCATTCCTACCTGGTAAACAGCAGTGTCTAAACACTGTGCAGGAAGAAGCTGAAAACAGAACCACAAATATATACCATTAAATTAAATGATGTATAATTGAAGGATAATTGATGTATAAATGATGTGAATTGTCACGTAAATTAAACGTGACAAATCCGAGAAAGATTTGGCCAGAATGAGTCAGACATAGAATACACCCAATTCTCATGAGACAGAGGGAAAAGAAATGACCAATGAGCAGTGAAGTAAGGGGAACAGTTTTACTGGGACAGTTTTCCTAGACAGGTTGCATGTGAAGACAGAACTAGCTAAGGAATAAGCCAAAAGATTAGAAAAGATTTCCGGAGTTAGTTTCAGGCCAAGCAAAGGAATTAAGTGAGAAGCCATGAGAAGACAGTTTGAATCATTCAGTTTGGAGAGAAATTTACTATATAATTTGGAGAGAATATAACTATATAACTGAATTGAGGCAGCCAGCCTGAATTCAGAAAGAATTAGAAAGGGTGAACTTATTCAGCAGTAAGCCTTTGAACCAATAATTATATCTGATGAATAAAAGTTACTTTTACAGGTAGGCATGATATTGTTTACTATATCATTCTTAACATTTGGACTATTTCCTATCATTTGTTGCTGTACAGTCACGAGTGTGGATGTTTTTTCCTTTTTATGAACAGTTTGAATATATGATAGACAAATATTCAAACTATTGTTTGTTGTTGAGAGAAAATATTTTAACTTTTATAGTCTTAATTCTTTTTTTAAGTTTCTTCCTTTATACTTTGGTAGATGAGCATTTATATTGCAGGTAGTTTAGACTAACACACCTCACAGTTTTGGACAGTATAGGTCCAAAAATGGAATGCTGTCAATGAGATATTTTCAATTGAAAATAGACCATAAAAATATAAATGCAGTAGTGATGCTAGCCAGAGTATGGGGTAGATGATCTTGGTTCTCCATTCTTACCTCTAAAGCCTCCAGCCTCTCCCCAAGCACCTGTAGCAGTAGCAGAATGCATGCGGAGGGTTCTCATTCTGCTATGCTCTCATATTTATCTAATTGGGCAGATCTGCTACATCCTTTTTCCCTATCTATTTCTTTGTCTAGGTTACCTACTCCTGCAGATATTACCTAAGAACCTACAAGTCACTGTGTCCAGGGAGGAAGGTAGGCAAATATCTCTTTCCTTTCTCTCCTCCAAATTCACCAGGCTCATTCGCAACTCAGCAGCAGAATTACTGTGGCCTCTTTTCTCTCTCTCCATTCTCAGTCCAGAGGTACTACATAGATCCTGTTGTCCTAACTTGCTTTCATCTCTCTGATGGGCTCCCTAAAATGCCTACCTTCTAGCCCATCCCATTTATAAAGTTTTAAGCTCCCAATACTTAAAACACATGCCACTTAGAACTTCAAGTGACCAGACCTGGCTGGATCTCAAAAGCATTTCCTCTAGGAAACATACAGCTACTACATTCTACTAACAATCACAGAAGCCAAGCAAGGAAACCAAAGAAACCAAGGGACGTAACACATACCCAAAAAAGGCAAAGCAAGATATTAGTACCTACTATCACAATCATTCCTAACCAAGAAGCAGAGACAGCAGTGTAAAAACACAATCAACAAGAAGTACAATATATCTCCACTAGAGGCCAGCAACCTTACCACAGTAGCCCCTGAGAAATGCAATACACCTGAAGCACAAGACAAGTACTTCAAAACATCTCTTACAAATATATTACAGGTTATAAAGAGAATAATAATGAGTCCATTAATAAAATGAATCTATRAAAACACAAAGAAACAATGAAATGAAGACAAAATTCATTACATGGAAGTGGAAAATTAATCAATAAAAAACTGGAAATGAAAATTTAAAGAACTTGAACAGAGGCAAGACTTGAAGTGACACCTAATCATAAGATTGAGGGAAAGACACCATATAGTCCTGAAAGGAAATCACTAAGAGGATTTTGCAATTCTTAACATTTATGCACAAAACCAGGGCACAAAAGCCCATTAGACAGATAGACAAATAAATAGAAAAGTCACTACTTCCACTTAAGACACAAATTATCCCTTACATAGTGTTAATTGGTAACTCAATGTTCCACTCATCCCAATAGGTCGACAGGTCATCGACAGGTTATTGATACAAAAACTCAACAAAAGAGAAATGCTGAAATATATGATATCAGAAAGCATATAGACAAAGATATTCACAGAAAATTTCACCAAAACACAAAAGTTTATAATGTCTCTAAAGTTTAAAAAACTTTCTTCTAAATGACCATATATTGGACACATAAGAAAAATGAAAAAAAAAAATACCCTGAACTCTATCTTACAACCACTGACTAAAGCAAGATATCAGCCACATAGGAAAAACAATGATTACAATCTCATGGAAACTTAACTCTCCAATGAATGAAAGATGGCTCAAGACAGAAATGAAGAAAAAAATTAAACTTTTTTTTAGAATTAAATGAAAATTTAAAAAAATCCAAATTTATGGGAAACAAGATGGTACTAAGACAGAAGTTCATAACACTAAGTGCCTACATTTCAAAAAATGAGAGATCTCATATTAGTAATTTAGCAGCATACCAGCAAGCTCTAGAACAAAGTGGAAAAAATGAAAAGGAGTAGAGGGTAAAACAGAATCAAACTAAGGACTGAAATCAATAATATTGAAACAAACAAGAACATAATTTCTTACTCTTAAAGATATATTAGCATGGTTCTGGAGATATCTCAAGCAAATTCCTGAATACAAATTCATAATATATATTATAAAAGACACACACACACCCACCCACACACACACACACACACACACAGAGAGAGAGAGAGAGAGAGAGAGAGAGAGAGAGAGAGAGA
>BDUI01000070.1:17732-32132 GCA_002335545.1 Apodemus speciosus
TTGAATTTCCTCAGTGTCTGTTGTTATGTCTCCCTTTTCAGTACTGATGTGTTTATTTGGATACTGTCTCTCTTTCTTTTTCTTAGTTTTGCTAAGAATATGTCTATCTTGTTGATTTTCTCAAAGAACAGTTCTTGCTTTCATTGATTCTTTATATTATTATTTTTTCTTTCTAACTGATTGATTTCAGCCCTTATTTTGACTATTTTGTGCCTTCTACTCCTCTTTGGTGTACTTGTTTCTTTTTTTTTCTAGGGCTTTCAGGTGTACTCTTAAATTGCTGGTACAACAACTCTCTAATTTCTTTATTGAGGCACTTAGTACTATGAATTTTCCTCTTAGCACTACTTTCATTGTGTCCCATAAATTTGGGTATTTTGTGCCTTCATTTTCATTGAATTCTAGAAAATCTTTAATTTCTTTCTTCCCAAAATCATTGAGTAGAGAGTTGTTCAATTTCCATGAGTAGGTAAGCTTTCTGTTGTTTCTGTCATTGTTGTAGTCCAGCTTTAATCCATGGTAGTCTGATACAAGGTAATATTTCAATTTTCTTTTATCTGTAAGTTTCATTTTTTTGTTTAGTTTTTATCTGGATGGTTTGTCAATTGGTAAAAATGGGGTTGAAGTCCTAATGTGTGGGGTTTGATGCGAGATTTAAGCGTTAGCAGTGTTTCTTTCACAAGTGTTGGTGCCCTTGTTTGGGGGGTATAGATCTTCAGAATTGAGATATCATCTTGGTAGATTTTTTTTCCTTTGGTAAGTATGAAGTGTCCTTCCCTGTCTCTTTTGATTAATTTTGGTTGAAAGTTGATTTTATTAGATATTAAATTGGCTACTCCAGCTTGCTTCTTGGGTCTGTCTGCTTGGAAAACTTTTTTCCAACTCTTTATTTTGATTTAATGTCTATCTTTATTGCTGAGATGTGTTTCTTGTATGTAGCAGAATGATGGATCCTGTTGTCACATCCATTCTGTTAGCCTATGTCTTTTTATTGGGGAATTGAGTCCATTGATGTTGAGAGATATTAATGAACACCACATGTTAGTTCCTGTTATTTTGATATTGATGGTATTAATGTGTGTGTGTGTGTGTGTGTGTGTGTGTGTTTCTTGTTTTTGCTGGTATGAAAAAATTACTTATTTCCTGTGTTTTCTTAGATGTAGTTATCTTTCTTAGGTTGGAGTTTTCCTTCTAATATTTTCTGTAGGGTTGGGTTTGTGGATAGATATTGTTTGAATTTGGTTTGTCTTGAAATATATTGTTTTTTCCATTAATGGTGATTGAGAGTTTTGCTGGGTATAGTAGTCTAGGTTGGCATCTTTGGTTTTTTAGAGGTTGTAAGATATCTGTCCAGGCCCTTGTACATTTTAGGAGTCTGTTGAGAATTTGTATATAATTCTGATAGGTCTGCCTTTGTATATTACCCCCCCCCCCCCCCCCCCCCCACTTTTTTTTTGCTGCTTTTAATATTTTTTGTTCTGAAGATTTTGTGTTTTGATTATTATGTGGTAGAATGATTAATTTTCTGGTCCAGTCTAATTGATGTTATATAAGATTCTTGTATGTTTATAGGCATATTTTTAGGTTGGGAAAGTTTTCTTCTGATTTTGTTGAAAATATTTTCTGAGCCTTAGAGCTTGGGCCTGGGCCTCTTTTTTTTTTTTTTTTTTTTGGTTTTTCGAGACAAGGTTTCTCTGTGTAGCCCTGTCTGTCCTGGAACTCACTCTGTAGACCAGGCTGGCCTCGAACTCAGAGAGAATCAAATGTCTCTGCCTCCCTAGTGCTGGGCTTAAAGGCGTGCGCCGCCACCGCCCGGCTTGATGCTGGGACTCTACCTTCTTCTATTCCTATTTTTCTTAAGTTATATCTTTTCATGGTATTCCAAAGTCTCTGGATGGTTTGTGTGAGGACTTTTTTAGATTTAACATTTTCTTTGACTGATGTATCAATTTCTTCTATTTTCTGTCCTATCCCTGAGATTCTCTCTTCCATCTCTTGCATCTATTGTTCCTGTTCTCTACCCTAGGTTTTTCATCTCCAGGATTTTCTCAGTTTGTGTTTTTCTTTTAATTGCTTCTATTTCCACTTTCAGGTCTTACACAGTTTTATTTCTTTCCTTCACCTGTTTAGTTGTATTTTCCTTATATCTTTAGGGGATTTATTTGTTTCCTCTGTAAAGACCTCTACTTGTTTGATTGTATTTTCTTGTATTTCTTTTCGGGATTTCTTCATTTCCTCTTTAAAGGCCTCTATCATCTTCATAAGATTGGACTCAATATCATTTTCTTGTGTTTCAGTTGTTTTAGGATATCCAGGGCTTGCTGTAGGGATTTGCCATGGTTTGAAGGTGTCATATTGCCCTGGCTTTTGTTGATTGTATTCTTCTGTGGGTCTTTAGATATCTGGATGGCTTCAATCCCTTGATGTTCCTGTGGTAGTAGGTACTGGGAGGGGTTAACCTCAATGTTCTTTGTGTGGCAGGCCTCTGATGGGTATCCTTAGACTGTATAATTTTGGACCTGCAAGTCTGTATGGTTCTGGAGCCACAGGTCTAATGAAGATGGGCAGAGTGGTGATTGGAGAATGGAGGAGCCCCTGGGATAGCAGGCTGTTCAAAGCATCATGGCTTGCTCTAGAGGAATCATCAAACAGGGAAGAAAAATAAACCGATTTTTGAAGGGGATATAAATCTAAGCAGAGAATTGTCAAGAGAAGAAATTCAAAAGGCCAAGAAAGACTTAAAAGAAATAGTCCACATCTTGATCAATGATGGCAGTGCAGATCAAACCACTATTAGATTTCATGTTATACCAATATCAATAAAACAAGTGACAGCTTGTGCTGCCAAGGATATGGAATCAGGAAAACTCTTACCTATTGCTGGTGGGAAAATAAACATGTATAGCCACTATGGAAATCAATGTGATTACTCCTCAGAATGATGGTAATCAGTCTGCTTCAGAACGCAGCTGTATACTCTTCATCCTACAGGAACATGCTGTGGATGGGCCTGGTGCTGTTCTTGTGAACCATCCCCTAAGGAATAAAGGAGCCAATTACTGGGCAGTAGGAGGGACTCCAGGATTGGGTGGAGGAAGAGAGAAGGCAGGAGAGATGGACAGGGATAGCGTGAGAACAAGATGTAATTACAAGTGTCTCCCAGTTTCAATGCCAGATCCATCAGGATTTGCCACTAGAGGATTTATATTTAATAAGGCTTACAAGTTAGGATTTTAGTTGTTGCACCCAGTGATTGAGTTACCTTCATTTCTAAACTAAGTTTGTGTTGTGTTTTCCTTCACATAGCAGCTCATCTGGGTTCCAGAGAGAAAGGTATGGTAACAAATCATGGGTGTGCACCACAAAGGCTGCGGGGGATTTGAAGCTTGGGGTTGGCATGGTAGCAACTCACCAATGGGAACCTAACAAACAGGGTGGAGAGATTGTGAAGTTCTGAGTCAGAGTCTCCATGAACTAAAAACAGGTTGGCCATTGCCCCCCTATGCATGGCCCGGGTAGGCCACCGGGGCAGAGGCACAAGTGCCGGAACATGATGGTTCTTTTTTAAATATTTTCTGCAACAGAAACTCTTGCTCAGCCATATTCATTCCTTCTGTTCATAATTACCAGAAATTGGAAACAGACTAGCTGTCCAGCAATAGATGGAGGAAGAAAATGTGGTACATTTTTACAGTGGAATATTACACTATTAAAAAAATGACATCATGTAAATCAATGAACCTGAAAAAATCATTCTGACTGAAGTAATCCAGAACCAAAAGGCTTATATGTTGATATTACCTGTTTAAGTCTTTCATAAGCAGGCTACAATTCATATAACCACAGAGATTAGGTATAGGTTAAGGAGCAAGCTAGAGAGAAAGGTTAGAGATCCCTAAAAAGAGGAAATTAAATAGATAGTTACAAATGGATGGATTACAATTGGAACAGGAGGATCAAAGGGGTGCGAGTGGGAAGAAGGGGTTATAAAGGTAATGCAGAGAAGGACAATTAAAATTTAAAGCCACTTGAGGGATCAAATGGAAACAATGCCATAGAAGCTTTGTGTATGTGTGTGTGTATGTGCGTGTGTGTGTGTGTGTGTGTGTGTGTGTGTGTGTGTGTGTGTGTTCTAAGAAATTACCAAATAATCTGGGAAATGGAGCCTGTGATGGTTTGTATATGATTGGCCCAGGAAGTGACCCTATTAGGAGGTGTGGCCTTGTTGGAGTAGGTGTGCCACTGTGGGTGTGGGCTTAAGACCCTCACCCTGGCTGCCTGGAAGTCAGTCTTCCACTAGCAGCCTTCAGATGAAGATGTAGAACTCTCAGCTCCTCCTNAGAGTCAGTTGTTATACATTTCTTTTAATCTGCTGGTATTCTTTTCATTTTTGTCTAACAAAGAGTTCACAGACAGTTTAGAAGTGGAGAGAGCGTGATTTAATTTTCTTCACTTAACCTGAAGATGCCAGCGGCTATCCTAACAACTGTCTCAATGTCACAACTCATATGAGGACAGGATCCAGGGCTCCACAAATACATTACTGGCCTCCATTACCCCTCAGCCTCTCACAGTCTCTAAGGGACCAGATCTCTGTTGAGCAATCATCAAAATAGGACACTGGTCAATAGAACAATAGTCAAACTGCCTTTTAAGTTTTTTTTTCTGTATGTCTGATTTCTGTTTTAATGTCCTTTGTTCTTAAGAACTGATTGGTTTACTGTAAAAAAAAATTGCAGTCTTTCCCAACAATATCATGTTTAAAAGTCTCTTGTGGCTCCAGCTGATTAAGATGGTCAGTGAGCCAAGAGGATCTGACAGCCAACATGGGAACTTCAAGAGGAAGGAATAGGGGTCTAGCCATTTGGTGCTAAGTGTTTGGCTGTTTGTGTATTTTCTCTCATTTACATCTCAGAAGAACATTGTGTGATAATATCCTTTATTCTATWCATTATACAAGCCAACTGATGTTCTATCCAGTTAACAAGAAAGCAAGCCCAAGTTTGAAAACCACTCTTTTCATGGTGTTCAGAAGAGTTGTATTGATAAAGTTAGAAATTCATACTTTCTCTGTTTAAAAAAAAATTGAACTTAAAATATAATTTTGTGAAGGCTGAATTCCGGAACAATCCACAAATTATACGTCATTAGTAGTATTCACGCAGCCCTGAAAGAGGAAGTTTTGACATTTTAGTATTTGAAAATTATATGGTGATCCTTGTTGTTGTTTTTAAGGCATGTGTTACAGGGAAAATCTGTGGGTCCTGAAGTAGGAAGATTATCCATGATTACATTTAGAAAATAGGTCATCTCCTGTATGTGTCATCTGGGCCGAGAGGTATGCTGTGGTCATCAATACAGCTGTCTAGCTATTTATCTTTGACAGTGAAAGAAATACCATACCCATGAATTCATGAGCAGATGTCTGTTAAGCTTTCTGTCATATCATGGTACAGCTGACCAGAGGCTTAAGTGTGTGTGTGCATGTGTGTATGTGTGTAAGACTGTATGTGTGTTGGGTGGCCGGGCAGATAGATAACACTGGGCCTAGAATTCATAAGCATTGTGAGAATTATCCATTTGTAAGCAGAAAAAAGGAAAGAGAGGTAGACTAGAGAAAAATATAATTTAGGGGCTTAATTACAAATTTGACCCAATAGTGCTGGTGTGTTCCTAAGGAAAACAGCAAAGATAACCTTGTCGTCCCTACTCATCTCTCGGTGCCAGCAGCTGACTTTTTGTGCTAAAGGCTTAGAAAATGCTAATGATTCTAGGGGAAACTTATGCTATCAGAAACTCTGATAAGTTTCTAACAACAGGTACGTTTGTATAGGAGCAGTTAGTGGAGGGATTCTTGTTTAAAAGATAAAGTAAGAACTTTCCATGTTCCCAGTGTGATCTATAAGGACAGAGGAGAATCAGAATAGACTGGGGTTTATGGGTGCTTCTTTTCATAAGCTTTATTGTTTTGAATTTCGTATGATGTATTGATGTGGAGTTATCAGGATGAACCTATCTTTGGAATTATGGAAAAAAAGAGTGATGTCTTACTAACCCAACACTTCTGAGTCCTAGCAGAGATTCAAATGGCATTCAGCCAGGAATTGTCAAGGCAGAGAGCCGCAGATGCCAAGTTCCTGTGAAATTTTGCTCTTGGTGACCAATTTTTTTTTGTATGAAAAGTTCATCTGTTAAAAAAGCAACAGTGTTATTTCAAATCTAGGGTAACATCTTGGTGATAGTAACACCAAGTGCTGCTGGTTTATGGTGTATCATAGACACCCTCCAAACAAACCCTGAGTATGCCGATCTCATCCAGGGACCAATTTTTCCTGACATGATTAAGGACTAGCCAGCCAGGAATTAAAAATGCATAAAATTCTTTGCTATTTTCTGCAAGGCAATTTTTCTTAGATGAGCAAATGGCTAACTAACTTCTTTATCTATGACCTTGTCTACATTTTCACATTGGTAAAGAATATAGGTATTCTACGATTATCTAGTGTATATAGTATTTGTATGTAATATGTGCAATAACTTGTGATATTCTATCTTACTTTGTTTTAATGCTTCATATATAATATATGTAGTATGCGCGCTCCAAGTCGCACTCATGACTGGGCTCATTCATACATGATCCAGTGTTCCAGTGCCATCCTCTGTCCCTTGCAGAATGGAACTTAGAGTGCTGATACCCCTCTTGAGACCTCTGTGAATGTTCATTTGAGATTGTTTCTGTAAGCAAGTGATTCCAAACACAGGATGAAACAAAGGAGATCAATTAGTCTGGTTTTAGGGGATAAGGGGACAGCAAGAGAACTTGAAACAACCTGAAGCATTATGGGAAGAGCTCAAGGTACCTATTTCCTGATGCTTCTTCGTCTCTTTAGCATACATTTTAAAAATTAATTTGTGTGTGTGTGTGTGTACACGTGCGCACGTGCCTGCTGTGTATCTATCTATGCCTGTGTCTGCTTATGCACTTGGTGTGGAAACTCAGGTGTCTTCCTCAGTCATTCTTTGTGTTGGTTCATCCATTTATTTTTTATTTATTTAGAGAATCTCTCCCTGAACCCGGAGCCCAGAGCACACCAATTGGCTAAGCTGCATAGGACCCTACCTTCCTAACTTGTAGCACAAAGCCATGCTGCCTCATGGATGCCGGAGATCTGAACTCAGGTCCTTCCCCTTGGGCCTACAAGAGATTTTTACCCACTGAGAGATCTCTCTTGGCGTACTCAGTCTCTCTTTTCTTAGTGATGCAATGGAACTTGGGAATAGGCTGTGCTTCTCACTGAGAGCATGTCATCAAGAAAGAAGCACTGGCCCAGTGAATGTTGGTATGGTGTGAATGCCCTGCACTCCGTCAGATTCATATTAAACCCCACTATGGTGTTATATGGAAATGGGGCTTTTGGAGTTTAGTGGGTGATGGGAGTAGAGGTATTAGGAATGGGATTGGTGCCTTACAAAAGAGGAACCAAACATTCCTCTTTTCCTCCAAGAGAGAACATGGGAAGGAGATGGCCGTTCTTGAGAAAGGGTGCCCACCCAGATGTCATATCTGCTGGCACTTTGACCTTGGACTTGGTCCTCCTCTAAGACATCCTGCAGAGATGGTTGTTTACATTCAGGCATCATTTAACTCCCATTTTTGTCATGTTTCCTTACCCTCTCTTTCCTCAGAACATTCCAGCCTCACTTCCAGAACACGGGAAGATGGCTGCTCTCTGCCAGAGGCTCTGGGTCTGCCAGTCATTGGGCAGGAGGTAGTAACGATTATGGTTACACTATTCACTCACTAATTCAGGGTTAAAATAACCTTGCCTAGTAGGCTTAATAATACAAATCTCCCTTAAACATTTGAGTTACCCTAGGGCAGAACTTCTGACCCTCAACAGTAGAGAGAGTTGGTTAGGTGATTCCAAGTTGTAGCTGCCTTTCTGTGCATTGCTGGACATGAAAAACATCCTTGGCCTTGTGGGAAATTATCAGCATCCTTGATCTCAGTACATACCAGATGGCAAGAACACTCCCGTTTCTGATCACCACAAATGTCTCCCTATCTTGCCAAATGTCCCAGTAGAGGGACAAAGTCTTCCAAGTGAGGCAAACCATGTAAACACAAAGAGATAGGAAAAGGTTTTATTTTTAACTTTTCTATGACATGCTTATTTTCAAGATAAGTGGTTACCTGCTTTGGTGCGATTGATTCAGAACGTGTGTCCCTTGTTACCTTCCAGGATTGTTTGGTTCTTAAACCCAACTGCTCCTTAGTTTCCACCCTTCCAAATTATCTTCCTTTATACGGCACTCAGTTGGAAAGATATCTAATCCATGTAAGAGGATGGTAAATAGTATTATCTTCTCCCCCCTCATCTTTCCTTCCCTTCCTTGGTCAAGTCTTCAGATTATATTTTTTTGTTTGTTTTTTTTTTCATTTGGTTATAACTGAACAATTCTTGGCCTTAGGTATTTATTTGCATTGATTGTAGTTTCATGAATCCCAGATCAAAGTTGCCTTGACCTTCTTTTCTTTATAGGTGTTATTAATGTCAAGTTCATGACTTGACGCTAGCACCTTGCTCAAGGATAGTTGCAGAATGTAAGAGTATTATGCCCAGCATTACCCCAGTTTATCTGCACATATATGTGAGCACTCTGGATGTACATGCTCATGTGCACATGCACATACATTACACACACACACACACACACACAAGAAAGTACTCTGGAGGGATATGTTTCAAAGCATAACACTCAAGTTTGACTATTTCTATTTTCTTTTGACCATTTCTATTTTCTATTTTTGGTATGAGGAATACATAATGAGTGTTAAATTTAAGAAATAAAAAATGCTTTAAGGAGTTATTCTTGGGCTCTCTNCCTGGAACTCACTCTGTAGACCAGGCTGGCCTCGAACTCAGAAATCCGCCTGCCTCTGCCTCCCAAGTGCTGGGATTACAGGCGTGCGCAGAAACAATGTTTTCTAAACACAGCAGAACCAATGCACATATAAACTTACAGAGACCATGGTATCATGCAAAGGACTGCGTGGTTAAGGGCAGATGGAGTCCCAGGGCTGAGAGGGGAAGAGAACACCCCCACATCCCTGACCCAGAGGTTATCTCCACTTGATAATTGCTCACAAATGAAAAGTTGGTTCTTTCCAATGGAGTCTCAATGAGTATACAAATACTGCGAGGGACAGACCCTGAGCTCAGGCGTAGACAGTCAACACAAATAAACTCGCTGGCAGATTTAGAGGTTCTTTGACTCATAATGCTTTGTCAGGCCATCATTTTTTACTATGTTCATTTATTTTTATCTAACAGGTCCTTTGCATATGTGTGTGTGTGTTGCTGTTGTTGCAGAATATTTGATCACAATGTGAACCTCTAGATTGTGATGTTTACTGGAAAAACCTGTATCTAGTTGTGTGGCTCAGCCTTAGCACACACCTTTTAATCCCTCTGGCTGGAATACAGACATGTCCTTAGTACACGTTTAAAGGTAAAGTTAGTTGGTAGTAGAAAGCACCCATGTTTGAAAGTAAGGTCTAAGTTGACTGGCATAAAAAGTGACAAACCAGAGAAAGATTTGACAGATAAGAGAAAGGAAAGGGAGCTGCTGATAGGCAGTGCAAAAAGTAAGGAGAGAGGCAGTTTTCCTAGGACTAGAGACAGGCTGTGAAGAGAGGACAAGCTAGTCACAAGGTGAAGAGAGAATGAGAAGGAGCCAGGAGATAAGAATATCTTATCTAAGTTAGTTTGATGCCAAGCAGAGCTATTCAGTCAGAGGACAAGAAAGAACTCAGATTGAATCAGTGAGCTTGAAGAGGCATTTGAGCCAGAATATCTGAGTTGAACCAGCCAGCTAGAGTTCAGAAAGAACAAAAAAAAGGTGAGCTTATTCAGCAACAAGATTCAGAGGCTGAAGACATTCTAGGCCTAGATTAGATTGTACAGAGACTAGAAGCTTCCAGGATTTGATGTAGGTTGGCAGACTGAGGCAGGAAGCTTCGGAGACAATAATTAGTACAGGAGAATAAAAGTTACTTTTCAAAAAATTAATTATTTTATTTATTTACATTCCAAATGTTGTTCCCCTCCTGTTGCCCCCTCCTAGAGTTCTTCACCCCTCCCCCTTTGCCTCTGAGAGGATGCTCCTCCCTTCACTCCCCTTCCCTTGTCATCAAGTCTCCCATAGACTAAGGCACTAAGCACAGATCATACATGGGCTGCTCTGAGAACCCTGGCACATATCTAAAAGTTACTTTTACGTTATGTTCTCTAGTTTTGTGTTTTCATGGGATTCCTGTGTACAAGTGTGTGTGTGTGTGTGTGTGTGTGTGTGTGTGTGTGTGTGTGTGTGTGTGTGTACGTGCACACCTATACATGTTTCTTGTTTTTTTTCTTTGGTTCTTTTTCTTCTGTCTGTTTTGGTTTGTTTGTTTTTATTTTATCTTATTTTATTTTCATATTTTTTAGATGCCTGTTTGTACTGTAATGAGAGAGAAACAAAGACTAGATTTGGGTAGGTAGGGAAGTGATGAGGATCTGAGAGGAACTGCAGAGGGAAAACAATAATCAGAAAATAATGTGTGAAAAAGATTAATTTTTAGGTAGAAAAAAAGAATGACTCTTTTCTCTGAACGTTTTCCCAAGGATCTTGAAGGTTGATTATGGAATTGTTTTCAGACTTTCCTTTGATGATACATGAATGACAGCTGCACCTCTGTCTAGAAGTTGGATTTGACTCCTTTTTCATTTGTAACCCTTCTTCCTAACCCTAGTTTTGGTCTAAAGCTTGCTTAGGGAAGATTAGGCAGGCAGTTTTACCCCAATTCAGAATTCAACTGTGATTCTGTATTTCCTGTGTCCTGACTGGATTGTGTTATAGTCCAATTTCTCATTTTTCAGAGGAGAGTACGCCTGAGACTTCTTATTCCATCGTGGCTGTCGGAACGGTACTGTTCCCCTAGAGATCGTCTTTCATTTTCCACATCGTGTTGAGATGTAGTTTCTCACTTCATAGAAACAAAGCAAGTCTAGCGCAGCACTTGTTCTGCTTTCTCTGGCCAGGTTACTACTAAGTTTTTGGTTCTGAGAGGAACAAGCAACAAGAAAAGGACAGCATGAACCTCAAAATCAGTGTTATAAGAATTCTAATTTATTTGTCATTTTTTACCAGAAGTTTGTTGATGTCATAAAATGTTTAATTAGATATTCTTTGGAAGTGACTTATACATTTTTATTAGGGGCGAGTCAGTGGTGTTATTTTCCCTATGAAGGCTGATCCAAAATTACTATGAATAAAAACAATACCTGCGTCATTTTCTAGATTATTCCTAGTCTTTGCCTAAGTAACAATAAAAACTCCCACCATAATTGCCAGCTGGTACAAGCACTACAAATCCTCCACCTAGATTTTCCTATATTCTGGAAGACATAAGGAAACAGAAATGGGTAAGATATATTTACATTTTTTCCAGAACTGAAGAATTAAAAATTCTTTTATTTGTTCTAAGAAAATAGCAAATCAATGTGTGTGTATGTGTGTGTGTGTATGTGTGTGTAATTTTAAAGAAAACTTACTTTTAGAAAAGATATAACATGCAGAACTGAGATGTATAGAATGTCATTTTTAATTTATTTTTTAATTAGATATTTGCCTTATTTACATCTCAAATGGTATCCCCTTTCTACATTATCCCTCTGAAAATCTATCCCCTCCCCCCCAACAACACCCCCCCCACACACAATTTCCTGACTTGCATTCCCCTATCATGGGGAATGGAGCCTTCACAGCACCCATGGTCTCTCCTCTCACTGATGTCTGAAATGGCCATCTTCTGCTACATATGTAACTGGAGCCATGGCTCCCTCCATGTATACTCTTTGGTTGGTGGTTTAGTCCCTGGAAACTCTGGGGGTACTGGTTGGTACATATTATTGTTCCTCCTGTGGAGCTGCAAACCTCTTCAGCTCCTTGGGTCCTCCCTCTAGCTAAGCCATTGGGGAGCCTATGTTCATTCTATTGGTTGGATGTAAGCCATGGGTATGTTGATCCACTTTCCAATAAGGATCAAAGTATCAACACTTTGGTCTTCCTTCTTCTTGAGCTTCATGTGATCTGTGAGTTGTATCTTGGGTGTTCCGAGCTTTTGGGCTAATATCTATTTATCAGTGAGTGCATACCATGTGTGTTCTTTTGTGATTGGGTTACCTCACTCAGGATATTTTCTAGCTCCATTCATTTGCCTAAGAATTTCGTGAATTCATTGGGGAGAAGCTGAGAGTTTGGAGGAGGAAAAAAGGATCGCAGGGATGGAGGGGGTGGGGGTAAGGGAAGTAGGGGGTGGAGGTGGTGCTGGGGGCGGGGGAGGAACTACGCAGGATCAACAGGACGGGGAGGAGCTACAAGGGATTGATAAAGAGACTACAGAGAGAGTAAGTAGCTTGTGGCCTGGAGAAACTGCAAGTTCTATGGGATAATATAGATGGAAATAGAGTAGTGTAGTGGGAGATCTGCCCAATCTAGGCTTGTAGCTTTTATTGTTACTGATTGAGTTGAGATTTCTTTTACCAGGGAATTGGGTTGGAAACAAAGCAGCAACAGAGCATGTGTCCTTATTACATGTTGAAGCATCTTCTGTGTATACGCCCAGGACGGGTATAGGTGGGTCCTCAGGTAGTACAATGTCCAATTTTCTGAGGAACTGCCAAACTGATTTCCAGAAATGGTTTTACCATTTTGCAGTCCCACCAGCAATGGAGGAGTGTTCCTCTTTCTCCACATCCTCTCTAGCATTTGCTGTCCCGAGTTTTTGATCTTGGCCATTCTGACTGGTGTGAGGTAGCATCTCTGGATTGTTTTGATTTGCATTTCCTTGATGATTAAGGATGTTGAACATTTCTTTAGTTGTTTCTCAGCCATCCGGTATTCCTCAGTTGAAAATTCTTTGTTTAGCTCTGTACCCCATTTTTTAATAGGGTTATTTGGTTCTCTGGAGTCTAACTTCTTGAGTTCTTTGTATAAATTGGATATTAGCCCTCTATCAGACGTAGGATTGGTAAAGATCTTTTCCCAATCTGTTGGTTGCCATTTTATCCTATTGATAGTGTCCTTTGTAATTTTATGAGGTCCCATTTGTCAATTCTTGATCTTAGAGCATAAGCTATTGGTGTTCTATTCAGGAAGTTTCCCCCTGTGCCCATATGCTCCAGGTTCTTCCCCACTTTTTCTTCTATTAGATTCAGTGTATCTGGATTTATGTGGCGGTCCTTTATCCACTTGGACTTGAGCTTTGTTCAGGGAGATAAGAATGGATCAATTTGCATATTTCTACATGTTGACTGCCAGTTGACCAGTACTATTTGTTGAAAATGCTGTCTTTTTTCCATTGGATGGTTTTTAGCTCCTTTGTCAAAGATCAAGTGACCATAGGTGTGTAGTTTCATTTCTGGGTTTTCAATTCTATTCCATTGATCTTCCTGCCTGTCTCTGTACCAATACCATGCAGTTTTTATCACTATTGCTCTGTAGTAGAGCTTGAGGTCAGGAATGGTAATTCCACCAGAAGTTCTTTTATTGTTGAGAATAGTTTTCACTATCCTGGGTTTTTTGTTATTCCAGATAAATTTGGAAATTGCTCTTTCTAACTCTATGAAGAGTTGATTTGGAATTTTGATTGGGATTGCAATGAATCTGTAGATTGCTTTAGGCAGGATGGCCATTTTTACTATATTAATCCTGACAATCCATGAGCATGGGAGATCTTTTCATCTTCTGAGATCTTCTTCAATCTCTTTCTTCAGAGACTTGAAGTTCTTGTCATACAGATCTTTTACTTGCTTGGTTAGAGTCATACCACGATACTTTATATTGTTTGTGGCTATTGTGAAGGGTGTTGTTTCCCTAATTTCTTTCTCAAACTCTTCTTTGAGTATAGGAAGGCTACTGCTTTGTTTTAGTTACTTTTATATTCAGCCACTTTGCTGAAATTGTTTATCAGGTTAAGGAGTTCTCTGGTGGGATTTTTGGGGGTTACTTTAGTATACAATCATATCATCTGCAAAAAATGATATTTGCAGATGACTTCTTCCTTTCCAATTTGTATCCTTTTTATCTCCTTTTATTTTCTAATTGCTCTGGCTAGGACTTCGAGTACTGTATTGAACAGGTAGGGAGAGAGTGGACAGCCTTGTCTAGTCCCTGATTTCAGTGGGATTGTTTCTCTCCATTTAGTTTGATGTTGGCTACTGGTTTGCTGTATATTGCTTTTACTATGTTTAGGTATAGGCCTTGAATTCCTGATCTTTCCAAGACTTTTATCATGAAGAGGTGTTGAATTTTGTCAAATGCTTTCTCAGCATCTAATGAAATGATCATGTGTTT